>CATIWM010134156.1:0-24622 GCA_949671775.1 Mallotus repandus | reverse complement strand
ATTGTCATTATTTTTTCACAATTTGCATATCCAGCTTGTTTTGCCAAGGTCTCTGGCCTAGGGCTTCGATATCAGCCCATTGAAATGTAGAGTAATAATTGCATATCAAATCAGACACTCCCAATAATTTCTTAGCCCAGCATGTGATAGAAATCAAAAACTCATAAAACCCAACAGCAGGGCTTTTTAATGCGCGTTTGGATGGGAGTTAAGAAAATAAAATATAATAATTATAGGTATAATTTTTAAAAAATAATAATTACAGATATAATAATTAAGTTGTTAATTTTATTTGATAAATTAATGATAATTAATAAATTATAATGTGTCATTTTAAAAAAAAATTATATAGTTGATAAAATTTATTATTAAATATTTAAAAATAATAAAAATAAATAAATAATCATTTAGAATGTTAAATATTTATATAATTATTTAAATAATATATTCATATGCATTTTAAAAGATAATAAAAATGTTATAAGACCTAAATTTCACAAATAATAAAAAATTGCAGAGAAAAACAAAATCAATGAAATCATCATAAAATCAAAATTTATTGATTCGTACATTTTTGATAAATTTGATTAGTAGCTTCTTGATAAAAAAAAAAGTTGAAATGATATAATGAAGGTAGAAAAATAAAAAATAAAGAGTGCTCTTTTAAAGGCATGCATATTTATTGTTACATGCTCTTAATCTACTTTCAACTAGGTTAATAAAAATAGGCTTAAACATTAAAGAAGTTAAATGTTAACTCTGGACTTTTAGAGATTACCAAATAAAGGTAAAAAAAATTAATGTATTACATGAGTAATATTTAACCCCTTTTAACCTACATCCAAACACACCCTAAATATAAACCCTCTTATAGTAGTTGTTTAAACATAGGCTAAAATACCCAAACATCTTAACATGGTCTGTGTTTGCAAAAAGACCTAACCTAAAGTCAACTTCGAAAAAAAACTCAAAAAATTTGACCAAGATGAAATGGTTAGAGTATAAGTATGTTAGTATTAGTGTCTTTGAGAGAGAGAGTAGAGATTAATCCTTGAACTACTCAAACTACATGTCACCCCTGAGTGGGCAAAAAAAATTTAAATCGATTTCTCAAGCTTAAATTACAATAAACAATTAAGTCAAGCTCAAACTTTATAAAACTTATCTGGACGAAAAATATTTAAATTCATTTAAATTTCTAAAATAATTATAAGTTTAAATAATAAAATTATTTAATTAAAAATTATAATTTAAAAAATTATTTAATTTTGGATAAAAACAATTATCATCTATTGATTTTAGAATTTCACCAAACATTTAAATGTTAATTGATTGAAAAAAATTTTCTATCAACTACCTCAATCAACCGAAACAAACAAACAACTTCTAAATTTCATGCTAACAATCAAAATCATTTTTGATTTTGACTAGTGATTATGGATGAAATTTTCACCATTTGATCAAGTCAACATAAATTAATTTAATAACTCATAAAATATTATATTTCCAATCTTATTTTTTTTTAGTTGTGACATAATGTATGCACAAAATGTTTTTCTGTTATTTTATATGATTTTTGTGTGTGTATATATATATATATATATATATATATAGATGTTGCAAATTTTCAAAAGGAGTGGTGTGTGAGCAAGGTCTATATATGTAGTTGGATTTGCGACAGAAGCAAAAACGTGTATAGAGATTCCAGCGGGGAAATTCCCAAGGTCACGACCCTTAAAATAGGGAGAGGGTAGCTAGGGACTTGAAGCAGCGCCGTTTAGCTTTATTTTTTTGGCCATACTTTGCTTTAATCCCATTTACAAATATTGATTTAGCTAATAAACACTTGTATTATATTATATAAGATTTTGTGAAGGAGGGTTTGGTCTGGTCAGGCAATTAGTGGGTTGCAAAGGAGAATAAGAAAAAAAAATTAAAATTTTTTTTTTGATTCCCTCCTCACGTGATATGGCCTCAAAATCTGGGATGTGCTCTTCTTATAATTTTTATAACGTTTTTTTTTCTACTCAATCCACTCTTATTGCCCAAAGTTATTTATTTTCTTAAAATTGTTATCCTATTCATAATGATTTATATAGTAGTTGTATGAATAATATTGTACATAATTTTTTTTATATTTTTCCTTTTCATTAGTATGTTTTTTATTTAAAAATATACATGTAATTTAAAAAAAATTATAATATCACGAATCGGTACATATATTTTTATCTTTAATATTATTATTATTTTGTTCACTACAAGTTGTAGAGTGAGACATGCCTTTGTTTGTTTTCTTTAGTGTTGTTTCCTCTATGTTGCTCTTTTCTTTTCCTTCTTTTGATGATCATTATGGGAATGTAAGATTCACCCATTTGTATTTTGGCTCACTTTTGAGAGAATTCCTCAGCAATATGATTGTTACCCTTTTATCCTATGATCGTATAGTCAACATCTACATCTACCTAAACCTCTATTTTATGCCTGGCCCCCATTATAGGGTCTATATATTTTTTTTTTGGTCAAATTGTGATATTTCATTCAAAAAAAAAAAGCAAAAAACTCAAAAACAAATTTATTATAAATAAACTCAAAACTTAAAAAAACAATAGTAAATTCTAGCTATTGCAACATAAATATTTCTAGATAAAATATATTCCTTTCTCAAGTATAGAATGTTGTCCTCCAATCCTTACGCACAGTGAGAAAATTCTAAGTTTCAGTTGCTTTCTTGAGCAATAAATTATACGAATGTGAATCTAAATGAAAGTGCAATATCTAATTGTAAATTGAATGGAGAACGAAGATGTATAATAAATTCTACTTAGGACAATTAAGCCAATTGAACTCTTTCAAACATCACTATATTCAAATTAAAACTCTATTAATTTTTAAAAATAAACTTTATAGGTACAATATGGATATCATCCAAATTTTGATATTGAGTTATGAGAAGATATTCAAAATATTAAAAGAATGTCAAATTTCATCCTACCAAAAATATAATAGAACATCCCACCAAAAAAAATTGAACTTAGGGGGCGTTTAGTAATTTTTATTCCGGAATCAGAATTGAAATAGGAAGAAATGAGAAAATGAATGAAAATTTAAAGAAGGTGTTTGGTTTTTTAGAGAATGAGAATGAAAATGAAAATTAACATCATTTAACAACCTTTTATAAAAAAATATTTTTTTAATTATTTTTTACATATAAAAACTAACATTATAATTATTTTTATATATTAAAAATTAATATTATAATTATATATTATAAAATATTTTTAAAATAAAAAAGCATTCCTTAAGAACATGAGAGGAATGATGATTCCCATTGATGGAAAAATCACATTCTCATTCCCATACTAATTTTAGTCAGTCAAATACTAACAATCAGAATCATTCATTTTGATTTTGATTTCCACTTTTATTTTTTACCAAACAAATATCCCCTTTAGATGATTTAAAAATATAACCACAGTAAAAGAAAGAAAAAGAAAAAGAAGGGTAATTACTGATTAAAAAGGCCAACAACACCTAAATAATAATAATTTATCGGAGGAAGCTTGTACACATAGAAGAGAAGAGAAGAGAAAGGAGAGAATGGATAAGAGTAATAAAAGGGAAAATGATTCTTATAGGGTCTATATACTATTGAGCATAAGAAGATTACTTATAAAAATGGCTATGAATAGTCATGTGAGCTATGTTTGATCCTAGAAGAAAATCAATTACATAGTTTGGACTGTGTAATTTATAGAAACAAAATCATTTTCGACATGTAAATTTTGAATTACTAAATCTTAATAATAACAAATTTCAAGAGTTAATTTAAATGATTAAGTTACGTTGCTTCTCTTTTTTAAATAATTGGAGTTTGACTCGTGAAATTAGCACTATATATATATATATCGGATTAATGTGAGATACGTGCCTTTAAAATTGCCTGAAAAATATTGGGTGCTAATATTTTGAAAAAATTCGATAAAATATTAAATTCTTAATATTTTTATTATATCAATAAAAATAAAATTATAATTAAGAAAATTATAAATCATATAAAATTTATAAATGTAATTATCTCTAAATTACTCAAATAATGTTATTCTATATGTAACTCATTATTGTAATTTAACTTTTTGAACATTTATTTGTTGCTTTGTAATTCAATATTAAAAATTACTTGACTTTTGAACATTACAATGAAAATACTTGCAATTATTGGTGATTACATATAATTTGCAATTAATCATAATCATCAATGGTTTGTAACCAAATTAATTATAAAATCTTGACCATATCATGGAATCTAAAATTTTAAAAACCATTCAAAATGTGATATATATATATATACATGACTTTTTTACTATGAAATTCTAAATTGAGGGACTAATTAATTATTAACTATAATTCACAAAACAATTAATCATAAGCCATCTCAGGTGATCACCTTTAGCATATAGAAAATGCAGAAATAAAGTCGATTATACATGGGTATGACTAGAATGGTTTTGACTGTCCACTATCATATTAATAATTAATTAAGTGGATGTCCATGGACCCTTCTCTAAATTGAATGTTGTTGGTGATTGCACTAAAATATTAATGCTGCTGAATTTTTTGTTAATTATTTAATTGTTATTATTATTGACGATTGAAGATGACCTCCATGTTGCATTTTAAATGCAATGATTCCCTCCATAAAAGTCTTTGTTATTCAGAATTTAACATAAATATTAATATCTTACCATATATCCAACACATTTTGGAGCTTGTTTTGTAATTGATCTAGTCACACATCTATTAAAACAAATTAAAAAACCACAGACACAGAGTCACTGAGAGATACCCACAAAAAATAACATTGGATCTAGCACTGATCTTTACCTAATCTCTTCGTTCGAAGGATGCCTTATGCATAAGCACTATGCAAGTATTATATATGTATAAAATAGACTGTATGTTAGTGTAGTTAAAAATAAAAAAGACATGGTAAAAAAGGTTATTTAAATTACCCTTTTATTAAACTGTAATTAACAAGGTTGTAGAGCAAGTGCAACAATTATTGTCTCATTTGGGTTTAGTAAGACGCATGGGTACAAACAAGCTTGTGGAGGAAGTGATGCGCCATCATCTTGTCATATTGAGCTTATAAAACTTAAAGCTCAAGTTAGCAAAGATGCTGAACTTGTCTTGCATTGCATATACCACATGGTCAGGAAATGTCACAAATCATCCTATCACAATTCTGCCAGTTTAACAACAAAATACTCAACTAGGGTTTTTAAGTTATATATATTGTTAGCATATGCATTGCAAGTTATTTTAAGATCGCCTAGGTACGTAGTAATATAGTGAGAAATTTCATGTTCGAATTTTCATTAACGTCAATTTTTTTTAAATCAACGTTAGTTATGAAAATGAAAATAAAAATTAGTCTCATATTTAATGTGGTATAAAAATATTTTATAATTTTTCGATTTAAAGTATTGGTATTTAAAGTCAATTGAATATTAATTAATCTAATTTGACCAAGACAAAATTATAAGGGTCGTAAAAGTCTTCAAATAATTGATTTAATGTGTACATCATAATTCAACTTGAAATATAATTCGTGCTAGCTGATTTTAATGATTATTGATAGTATTTTTTTTTATTTTCATATTTTATTTACCAATTCAAATTCAAAAATTCTCCATTTATATCATTAGATTTTTTTCTTCAAGTTAATAGAGTTGTTCAAACTTATTTGCTTAAAAATTTGAATTATATGTATAAAATAGTCAGTTCCTCTTTTTAATTAGCTACTTGATTTATATGCCAATGTTTTGTTTCCCTTTCTAACACATAACTGAAAAGTTTATTGAATTATTTTGGGTGGCTGGGGACATCCTCAAATAGCAAAGTATGTATTATATGTTTGGTAGACACATACATTTTATTTTGTAACAAAAAATTGGGAACTACTAAATCAATGTCTTCTCAAAATTAAACTAAGTAACTGTACAACATTGAGAGGACAATGACATATTTTGACGCTCTGTGCTTAGCTTTCTGTATCAGTTTTTCAAATTACATAAGACATGAATTTAAGCATATTTTTTTGTCAGTTACCATTGGGAGAATGACGAGTCTCAAATTCTGAAGTTACCATTGGGGAAATGATAAGTCTCAAATTCTGATGTTCGTGAGAGATTTACCATTTGGCAAACGCGAGCGAATTTAAGCAAGTAATGCACATATATATTAAAAATATTTATATTCTCATGGTTCATAAATATATTTATACTAATTTCCAAAAAAAATAAATATATTTATAATTTTTTTTGACAGCTAAGTAATTGTAAGTTTCTCTGTTCAGCTGGTCGGGAACTTTGTGGAAATAAATAAATCAATAACTTTTATTTAATTAATTGATTATTATATTTCAATTAAATAAAATTTATTCAGCAACTTCTCGTCTTATCATCATTAGAAAAATTTGTGTTTTTGAGCTCACGTGATATTGTTTTTACCGTTAGAAACTTACAACTATATTATATAGTTTTACTTTGCAGTTTATTGCACTAACGATATCTTTACTTTTGCCTGTATATTTCATTTGATGCTAGATTTTTTATTTTTTTCTTTTTAGTTGCTGAAGTTATATTTTTATTTTAGGTTAAAATACCTAAAATATATTTGATCAAATTTAACATACGTGACAGTTAAAAAAAAATATTTTCAGTATATTCGCTATGTAAGCATATTATTAAGCAGTCTAATTATCTTGTGGGTCCTAAAAAATAAAATTTAACATACGTGAAAATTCTAATAAAAAGATAAAAATTATGAAATTTTAGGGCCCACAAGATTATTAGATTGCTTAATGAGATACTTATGTGGTAAATATAATAAGAATATATTTATTCCGGCTGTCATATATGTTAAATTTGTTCGGATATATTTAAGGTATTTTAACTTGAAACAAAAATAGAATTTCAGTAACAAAAAAATAAAAAATAAAAAATTTGTTACCAAAATGAAATATAGAAAAAAATTAAGGTACCATTGGTATAACCTACCATATGAACGACATTAAGAATCAATCTTCCTCTCTCTCTCTATATATATATATCTAGAAAGAGAGAGAATAAAGTTTTGTTGTCTGGACCTATGATGTATAAAAATTTTAATTAGTAGGTATTTTTTCGTGTCAAAAATTTTTGTATTAAAGCTTTTAAAATTCCTTAGAAACGTTTTGAGATCGTTTTTATAAATTCAAAAAATTACAACACACAGTTTTAATTTAAAAAAAATATTTTTTAATTTTTTTCTAAATAAGAAAAAATAAATTAAAAAGAAATTTTTTATTTTTTTTAATTAAATAAAATAATTTAAATTTTTATGTTTAAATATATTTATATATATTTTTAATATTAATTTATAATTATTATAATTTTAGTATTCATTTTTCTATATTTTTATTTTCTAATTTTTTTAAATATTATTTAATCATATTCATTTTCCCATATTAATACTTCCATTTCGGTAGAATTTAGGTTTGGACCCAAATTATAACATAAATGAGATTTTCCTTATCAATTTAGAGTTCCATTAAGCATAAATCAATGCGCATGTAATTATGATTCAAATCTTATTGCCTACTTATATTCTTTTTGCTTTACAAGTCAAAACTTTTGATTATTAGCATATTAGTCGAACAATAAATTTTGATAATTTTATATGATAGATTTAGATAGTAAGGTAATAATTTAGTTGGGTGAAAAATTTTAGAATATGGAAATTAATTAACAACGTTTGAACCCCAGAATTGCCAATGCTTAATAAGGGAATTATATCTTGAAAAAAAAGGGAATTACGAAAATTCCAAATTTGTTAGTGCAAATTCAATGCTCTGATAGAATTCAATGCATTAATAGTTCAAGTGATAAAAAATATGTATATCCAAATGCAAAGAATATGGTTCATTTCCATCTCTCTACTCTCCTCTTATGATGAAAAATTAAATTATTTAAATTTTATCGATTAACAAAAACATTCAATGCATAATTAAATCTTAACACCATAATAGTCAAAAGCACCAATTTAAAAATCCATATTTCCTACCAACAACCACCAGTCCAATCCGTTAACAAAAATTATTTTTATTTAAAAAATATATTGAGTTTGAATAGTAATATATGTAATTATATTGTTAAAAAATATTATTACCCTCATACTTCTATCTAGATCAAAAGGATTAATTAATCAAGTAAACTTTAAATGTAGTGATTAAGAAAAAAATCATTTTTTTATTATGTATCCAAAAATATCATATATCTTATCTTGAACATAATCGACGGGATTATAATAAAGATAATAATTTATGTAGTTATATAAATAGTAAAGTTTCTGAGGAGTGGAATTCTTTTACAATCTTAAAAAAATTATTTTTTAATGGCATAGATGTCACTTTGTCCTTCTAATAAACGCACTTAATTTCTTACCATCTTTTACTGCAATTCATCCTGTGCATACACTCAATTGAATGGAACAAAAAGACTTGGCTCTTTTAAAATAATTATTAATCTCTCATTTCTTGATTGTTTATAGTATAATATCATAATTAAAATTTCTTCATTATTCCCAAAGTCTATGTAGGGAAAATAATGTTAAAAAAATTCACGAAATTGCTGCAAACATATTGAAATTCCGTTAATTTTTTTTCTTGAAATTTGAGTTCAACTATCATTTTTACATTGAAAAAAGGGATTTAATGGAATGAATTAATTTCGTGTTTAGATTTTTTTTTGAAGATCATTATTAGTACTTTGTATTTAGACCTAAAACATTTTTGCATTAGGTGGAAGTAAACTGCATTAGTGGACATTGTCATTTTCATTTGTCAAATTAATTAATTTACTTAACATATATAGAATACAAACATGTCATGATTTTGCAAGAGAAATATACTTCCGAATGGTTTTATATCATACCCATAGGTGCACAAATTTAAAAGTATATCCGATAATATTTTTTATTTTAAAAAGTATCTTTTATACATTGCACAATAAAAAATATCTCAAAAAATTTTTAAATATAAAGAGTGAAAAAATTTGTATAATTTCAATAGACTCTTTATATTACTTTCTCTGTTCTTAAATAATTGTCGTTTTAAGTTACCAATGCATATTAATTACTTTTTTTCCTATTTCACCCTTATTTAATATAAGCTAATTAATTGAATAAACATCTACTTATTTTGGAACTCTATATAAAGTTAATAATTATTATAAGGATAGTATAATATTTTATACATATATTAAATACATTTCTTAATCTATGTGAAGAAATTTTAAACGACAATTACTTATAAACAGAGAAAGTATTAATCTTCATTTTGCTTTATTCAATAAACATTAATGTTTAATTTTTTTTTCTTTATTTGTTTTTACAGAATTGCTCTATATTTATTTAATTCCTTCTCTCCATTTGGTGAAAGAGAAAAATATTTTCAATAAATAGATAAATATTAATTAATATTTTGCATAGAAAATTGAATATTTTAGAGTAGAGAGTGAAGTTTGACTCTCTACATGTAGAGAATGTATTGAAAACTATTTTTTTGATTTGACTCTTCAAAATAGAGAATTTTGCTCAAATAAATAGCTTATTAGAGATGTTCTAAGTTTACCCAAATATCAACAAATTATATTGATATGATTACTTTTTGAGAGTGGGACGTCATTTAAGCGAGATTAGATCGTATCAATTAATTTTAATAGTTATTGGTGTAGGGATCACTATTGTTAATAGTATCTTAATATGCAGAGTTTAAATTTTTATTTTTATTTAAATTTTAAAAGCTTGTTCCATATTGAATAATCCATCATCGTTGAATTCAATAGTAGCTTAAGTGATAAATATTATAAAGTGAGATTAAATGTTTGATCCTATACTATTTCTTTTACCTCTCAGTTGTTCAAAAAAACTCAACAACATGCCACTATGTTTGATTGAAAAAAGAATAAATTTTATAAAATCGTATCCAACTTTTTACCCCTTAAATGGCAAAAACAGAGACATCAAAAACAAAGTGTGGCACCACACAACTAAGTGGTGGAGACAAGCCAAAAAAGAACTTGAAAGAGTAACCGAAACCCAACAAGCTTCCAAGAATGCTAGAGCTCACTGTCTGTTTCACCTATGCAACTAAGCTAACAATCATGGCACCAAAAGTTAAACACTGCAATTAGAGATGCTCATGATATACACATATATCATCTCATCTGCTCATACACACCTTTACTTCCTAGTATTAGTCCCGATCGAATTGGGTGAAATGATTAAAGCACACAAAACTTTTAGAGTATCTGTACTCAAATTTAAATTTTTGTTCAATAAAATTAAATTTTTTTTTTCTACACACCTTTACTTTACAACTATTATATAGTATATAAAATGGAGTCAAAAACAAAAGTATAATAATACAGCAACCTGATTTTGTGCTGAAACAACAAAACTTAAACAATTCTTTAACCATAAAAGAAAAGAAAAGATATAAAGATTAATGAACTCATGTGTACATGTGGTGTTGCCTCACCTATCTCTCAGTCTATCTTGTATCTCTTCTCTACGCGTGAACCAATTTCATTCATTATTTTATATGTGAAATATAGAAAAGGAAAGAGAGGATCCTAGGTGGAGGTGGGGTGGTGGTGGAGGAGGAGGTGCTGGTGCTGGTGCAGTTTTGTTGATCTCTAGGCATTGGTTGTTTTTATTTTTTAATTCCATGTTTTCTTTCTTTATTGTTATTAGTGTTCTTGTTCCTTTTTTTTTCTTTAGTTTTTTGTTTGTTCTTTGCTTTGCCTTACTAGGTAAGAGTAGTAAACACAAAACACTATCCTATGTTGTTGTTGTATTGAGTTTTGAGAGTTTTGAGTTCAAAGCAAGCAAGAAAATATATTTAGTTTTAAAGAAACGAAGAGAGAAAGAGTAGCAGAAACCAATGATGCAAATCCAATAAGATCAAGGTTTTGGAAATTGAGGCAAATGTCGATGCCCAGCACGAGGCAAATCCTGCTCTTCTCTTCTTCTTCTTCTTCTTCTTGTTTATCATTCTTTATCCTTACTCTTCTATCAATTTCTCTGGCTTCACCACCACCACCACAAAAAAACCATGAAGCCTCTATTCTTTTTTCTTGGCTACATTCTTCTTCTTCACCACCTCCTTCTTCTTTCTCCAGCTGGAACAATCTTGATTCCACCCCATGTAAATGGACCTTCATTACATGTTCTCCTCAAGGTTTTGTCACTGAAATAACTATCCAATCAGTTCCTCTTCATCTCCCTTTACCTTTGAATCTCTCTTCTTTTCGATTCCTTAGCAAACTTGTCATTTTTGATGCTAACATCACTGGAACTATTCCAATTGATATCGGTGACTCTGTTTCGCTCACTGTTCTTGACCTCAGCTCTAATAGTCTTGTTGGCATTATTCCTGAAAGCTTTGGGCAGCTTCAAAATCTTGAGGACTTGATTCTTAACTCTAATCAGCTAACTGGGAAAATCCCAGTCGAGTTAAGCAACTGCATTAGCCTCAAGAATTTGGTTCTTTTTGATAATCGGTTAAGTGGGTACATCCCAACTGAGCTTGGCAAGTTGTCCAGTCTTGAAGTTCTTAGAGCAGGAGGGAACAAAGACATTATTGGCAAAGTTCCTGATGAGCTAGGAGATTGCAGTAACTTGACTGTTTTAGGCCTGGCTGATACAAGAGTTTCAGGTACTCTACCTGTTTCATTGGGTAAGCTAAGCAAGCTGCAAACACTGTCTATATATACAACAATGCTTTCTGGGGAGATTCCTCCTGACTTAGGTAACTGCTCTGAGCTCGTCAGCTTGTTTCTTTATGAAAATAGTCTTTCTGGTTCGATTCCTCCGGAGATTGGTAAGCTTAAAAAGCTTGAGCAATTGTTGCTATGGCAAAATAGTCTTGTTGGAGTTATTCCAGCGGAGATTGGGAATTGTACTAGCTTGAAAATGATCGATCTTTCTTTGAATTCTTTGTCTGGGACTATACCTTCTTCTATAGGAGGTCTTGTGGAGCTTGAAGAGTTTATGATTAGCAATAACAATGTGTCTGGTTCAATACCATCCAATCTTTCTAATGCTACAAATCTTTTGCAATTGCAACTTGATACAAATCAGATCTCAGGTTTAATCCCACCTGAGCTTGGGCTGCTGTCAAAGCTTACTGTATTCTTTGCCTGGCAAAACCAACTTGAAGGAAGCATTCCTTCTAGTTTGGCTAGATGCAGCAATCTCCAAGCGCTGGACTTGTCTCACAATTCACTCACTGGAAGCATACCTCCAGGCCTGTTTCAGCTTCAGAACCTGACAAAACTTCTTTTGATTTCCAATGACATTTCTGGTTTTATACCAACAGAGATTGGTAATTGTAACTCTCTTGTGAGACTAAGACTTGGTAACAACAGGATTGCTGGTGGCATTCCCAAAGAAGTTGGGGGTCTTAGGAACTTGAACTTTCTTGATCTTTCCAGCAATCGCCTTTCTGGATCGGTCCCTAATGAGATAGAGAGCTGCACAGAATTGCAAATGATAGACCTCAGCAACAACATTGTTCAGGGTCACTTGCCTAACTCGCTGTCATCTTTAAGTGGGCTTCAGGTCCTACATGTTTCAGGTAACCAGTTTTCAGGCCAAATACCAGCAAGCTTTGGTCGCCTTGTCTCACTGAACAAGCTCATTCTAAGCAGGAATTCATTCTCCGGCTCCATACCTCCCTCCCTTGGCCTTTGTTCAAGCCTTCAGTTGCTTGACCTTGGCAGCAACGAACTCACTGGCAGCATTCCAGTGGAACTAGGTAGAATTGAAGCTCTTGAAATTGCCCTCAATCTCAGCTACAACGGGCTTACAGGGCCAATTCCACCTCAGATATCAGCACTCACCAAGCTTTCTATACTGGATCTTTCACATAACAAGCTTGAGGGTGATTTAAGTCCACTTTCAGGCCTTGACAATCTTGTTTCTCTCAACGTATCTTACAACAACTTCACTGGTTATCTGCCTGATAATAAGCTGTTCAGACAGCTAACACCAGAAGACTTGGCTGGTAATCAAGGGTTATGTTCTTCTCTCAAGGACTCATGTTTCTTGAGTGATGTGAGCAGGACAGGACTACAAAGAAATGGAAATGACATAAGGCAGTCAAGAAAGCTTAGGCTAGCAATTGCTTTGCTGATCACTCTGACAGTGGCAATGGTGATTATGGGTACATTTGCAATTATTCGTGCACGAAGAACCATTAGAGATGATGATGAGTCTGAACTGGGAGACTCATGGCCTTGGCAATTCACTCCATTCCAGAAGCTGAATTTCTCTGTGGATCAAATACTAAGATCTCTGGTGGATACCAATGTGATTGGAAAAGGGTGTTCTGGCATCGTTTATCGTGCTGATATGGAGAATGGTGAAGTCATTGCTGTGAAGAAGCTCTGGCCAAATACAATGGCCGCAACTAATGGATGCAATGAAGGAAAAAGTGGTGTTCGTGATTCCTTCTCAGCAGAAGTGAAAACACTCGGTTCCATCAGGCACAAGAATATTGTTAGGTTCTTGGGTTGTTGTTGGAATCGAAACACAAGATTGCTAATGTATGATTATATGCCTAATGGAAGCTTGGGGAGTCTCCTTCATGAAAGAACAGGAAATTCACTGGAATGGGATCTTAGGTACCAAATATTGTTGGGAGCAGCACAAGGGCTGGCTTATTTGCACCATGATTGTGTTCCTCCAATTGTTCACAGAGACATCAAAGCCAATAATATCCTCATTGGCCTTGAATTTGAGCCTTATATTGCAGATTTTGGCCTTGCTAAGCTTGTCGACGATGGCGATTTTGCTCGCTCCTCCAATACAGTTGCAGGCTCTTATGGGTATATTGCTCCTGGTGAGTTCTGTTTCCACCTATACTATTCCAATGTCCTAGTTTAAGTGTTTGCTTAATTATGGTTTGCATATATATTTTACATTCGTTACTATCCTGACTTAACTTTTACTGATCTATTCAGAATATGGTTACATGATGAAGATCACGGAAAAGAGTGATGTTTATAGCTATGGTGTAGTGATGTTGGAAGTGTTGACGGGCAAGCAACCGATCGATCCAACCATACCAGAAGGACTACATGTAGTGGATTGGGTTAGACAGAAGAGGGGAGGAATTGAAGTGCTTGATCCAGGTCTACTATCTAGACCAGAACCCGAAATCGATGAGATGATGCAAGCATTAGGCATAGCTTTATTGTGTGTAAATTCCTCTCCTGATGAAAGGCCAACCATGAAAGATGTTGCCGCAATGCTAAAGGAGATCAAACATGAAAGAGAGGAGTATGCTAAAGTTGACATGCTTCTTAAAGGCTCACCAGCAGCAGCAACTGCTGATACAGAAAACAAGAATTCAAGCAATGTAGTTCCAGCAACTACATCATCAAAACCACAAGCAATGACAAATTTATATCCAAAAAGCAATAATTCAAGCTTCTCTGCTTCCTCATTACTCTACTCATCTTCCTCTAATGCAAAAATGGGTTTCAAGTGAATGTATTTTTTTTTTCTTTAGCTGTTACACAGTAATCTAGATGGGAATTAAGCTAGTTTTCTTATATGTTTCTTCAGGTTGGTTCTTTTTAATGTAAAGAAAAAGGTTGATGTAATTTCTTATAACTTAATGCAAAACAACTGGTGCCAATAATGTACTACAATTCCTTCCTAGTGTACTCTATTAACTCGTGAAGCACTTCAGTTAAGAATATGGGCTAAACAATGAGTTTAAGCAGGTTATGCTTAAACTAATAGTTCAATGATCGGAGTACCTGTCTCGCACTAAGCGATTAAGAATTCAAAACTGAACTAAAATACACAATAGAAAGGAAAATGAAGTAATAGTTGAGGGTTCTCTGTTGTCTGAATTGCGAAACAAAGTACATTGCTCGAAGCAAAAACAATTGAAGAATCTAGTGAAAAAGTTCATAAAAAGATGATTCCAAAACAGCCATACTCAAAGATGAAATTACCTTTTTTACCTCAAAATTCTATATGGATGGGACCCATGATGAGTTGGGTCTTTGATTCCCCTTCAATTGTTGAGTGTGTGTATTGCCTGCCAGTACAATGGAAGTATAGTTGTGGGGCTTTCACTTTTTTCATTTTCCTAGTTAAGAGTAATCAGCATGAAAGAATTGATTTCTAATCAACACACCTCATTGTACCTTTCCAAAGTATCATAGACTGCTGTGCTAATTTAGAAAGCACAGAACTTTCTGCTAAAAAAGTACTGTTTTATTTGTAAGAAAAGTCACAGCATGTGTCTTATACTAAAAAAAATGTATATAATGTTGATATAATAGCATGACCAAATAATTGATCTTTTATATCATGTAATAATTGTAATATTGGTTTGATGGCTAAGGTGTTATGATCTTTTGCTCTTTTATTAGTAACCCAAAAAAATAATTAATATTTATTGATCAATTATCTCTGAATTTGATAACTAGAACTAGTACAAATTTATCTAAAAGTATCAAGTTGATGCCAGAGTGCCTCTTAAAATCTAAATATTTTTACCATACAATTAGAAAAATGCCAACAAAATAACAAAAAAAAAAAAAAGTGTTGAAATCTGAATATTTTTACCATATAATATTGGTCTTGAGGAACTAAGGTGGAAGCAGCTAAAGCAATAAGACAAAAGTTACAGTAGCTCAAATAGTACTCACACTTTAATGTTTCACTTCACATGGACCCCAATTTCATTACACAAAATCACAAATTTTTGCCTTCTTTGAGGTCTTTCCATGTAGTGTAATGGTAGTAATCTTCTTTTGTGAAACTTTTCCTTTTATCATTTCATAATATTCCAGACACTATTCTTAAGAAAACATTTGAATTTATTTCTATTAAAGAGAAAGGACATAACATGCAAAAGCTATCTATTTTGCATCAAATCTTTGTTTGTTCTGGTTCTTATTACTGTTCAAGATTCAGTACATAACAGTGTAATCCATGTTCTCTCAGCAGTGGCACATCAAGTTCAGTGTCTTTATTATAAAACTGGAAAGAAATAAAAGATGTGCTGAAATTAATAAGACGACAGGTTGCCATTAAAAATCATTACAACCTTGATAAAGAAACAACTAAAGAAAAGGACTATGACTCACAAGAAATCTGAGATAAAATTTTTGTTACATCCAAAAATTGCTGAAGATGCATATCTTATTGCATTCGCGAGTTGCAGCTAATCATGGTGGGTGAGGTTAGCCCATAATGCAGTTGTGTTTCACAAGTGAGAATCCACTTGTAGCTCATAAAGATCAATGCAGTTTATTTCACCTGGTAACTGGGTTGTGATTAATAAATCAAAATTTTCTGGAATGATCAACAGGCGAAAACTCTCTTCTGTCTTCTAATTCCATATGTGCATACATCTCATGTGAAAGGATGTTACTAGTTAGTGGCAACTTTCTCCAGTTCACTTAACACAGACGAAATTTTTGCCATGTGTAGTGTCTCAAATATACAGTTCCAACAACTTGGAATTATATTCAATAATCTCATGATGTTTTTTCTTTACAATTAATTGGACCCAGGCAGCAGATATCTTTTCAAAGATTTTTTTTTGTTTGAGTAGCCATTATGCAATGCAAACATTACTTCCTGATGAAGCAGCACAGCAACCAAATATTGGTTGGTAAGGGAAATTAATAGTAACTAAAACATTATGTTTAAAACTAATATTTGTTGGTTCAAATGAAGTTTTCTTTAAATTAAATTTTGAGTTCTAGTCTTAAATATGTAGAATCAGATGCTGAAAGAATTATGTCTTCTTTATAAGATTCATCCATCTTAAACTTCGAAATAGTTGAAACTGATATGGCTGCTTTGCTTTTGAATATTACATACTGTTTAAATATTGGATTTTTTGTTTTAGTTATTGAAACAACCCAAGAAAATAAATAGAGCCTAAGTTACTCGAGCCCAGTTGCATATCTCACAACCTCAGCCAATTAACTAATCCTAGAAGTTTGGAAAATATTAGATTGTTAATGACCAAACTTGAGAGATAAAAAAAATGAACCCACATGTAGGAAGCTATTAAAATTGTTATAAAAGTCCTCAGAATTAATCTAGCATGGCCGGATCAGAATTTATGTATCTTAGGCTTACAATGACGATAACAACTATTGATATAAAAGAGAACCAACTACATTCTTGATGAAAAAATAAATAAAAGTTTATCAACTTCACTTGCCAATGATCTTGTCTTTGATCATATCAGTGGCTGTCTTGGCACTTCCCCAAGCACCCGAGACAGACTCTTTTGCCTTTTCTGTAACGTCATCCGCAGCTTCACTTACCTTTTCTGTCACTTGCTTAGTCATTTTGGTAACCTGAAATTTCACAAAGTGCCCATCAAATTGTTAATAATCTACACAATTAGTTGGTAATGTCTATGTCAATACATACATACATATATATATATAAATATGTCAATACATATATATATATATATATATATATATATATATGTATAGTCCTATTGCACCAAGAAAAAAAAAAAGGGTGCTACGGATTCAGCAGTGGAAGAAGCTGCATCTCTTATGAATTCACTTGTCTTCCTCACTTCTCTTGCTCCTTCTTTAACTGCCTCAGCTGCTTCTTTCACATTCTGGCATGTCTCTGCCGTCTCCTTGTCTTTTTTGGCCTACACTTTTATTTTCATTAAAATTTGTTTCACAATAAAAAAAAAAACAGAGAGATTTCTGTTACATTTATGTCCTAAAAAATTTTGTCCAAAAATTTTCGCTAATGTAAATATAATTTCATATATTTTTACACGCTTGTGTGCGCACATATATATACATGCACCTAGCAATTACAACTTACCTGTAATGGTCTAGTGGCAGTGACAAATGTCCTATGGCTACCAGAGCCTCTAGCGGCTTCGGCAGAGAGGAATTTGGTAACCTTCGAAGTCATTCTTAAGGTTGTCATCTTCTTTTTTATGCTATGTTAATTTGTGAGAATTTTCTTTCTGAAGCAATTTGTGATTGAAATTAAGTAGTTAACCCTTTTCGTTAGGGTTATAAATCTGATAGTAAAGAGGGTGATAACTGAATTTTGCCTTTCAAAAAAAAAAAAAGATAACTGAATTTTGCCACTTGTCATTTCTCCAACATTTTTCTCTCATTTTTTTTGGTTAACTGCCTGGTGTGAATTCATCAATATCCGAGTCTACTGGCGCTAATAAATAAAACAAATTTAATTCTCAAAAAAAAAATTTAATTTTAATTTCAGAAATTTATTTCAAAATTTAATTCTGTAAATAATCATATAATAGGTGTGATTGTTAGTAAGACACTAAAAATGATATATTTACTTCATCGTTATTTAAAGCCTATTGAATTTTAACAATTTAATTAAAATAAAATTATAAACAGACAAATATCACTCAACAATTAATTTAATACCACAATTTATATCATTAAACTCAAATGGTCACTTTTTTTTGAAATAAAATGAAAGAGAAAGTGACCATTAAAGTCGAATGGTAAATTGGTCACTTATTAACGGTACTAAATGTAAAATTAAAATTATGTCATGTTACATTGGTGAAATTAATTAATTTTCTCTTTTACAAGAGGATTAAAACAGCTTCTACCTTCAAAAATAATAATCGACCATTCATTCAATTAACTGCAGCCTGTACTGTAGGCATTCGATGCAGCCAGCAAGGACCTAAACTGGAGCAGGGCTTCTTTTCTTTTCTTTTTTTTTTTTGGGCACAGCCTGCAACTGTATTTCAATTTGTCACTTGGGCTTTGTTTGTTTCTAGCTAGGTGATAAGAATTCAAAAAGCTAGAGATCATAAAGAGGCGCAGAACCATTGATACTGCCGCTTTTATTTAACGCCCATCGAAGGCATGCATGCATGCAAATTTATTGGCCACCCCCCATTACTGTCTCAAAGTCAACCTGCAAAAAAAAATTGAAAAAACTTTCCCCTCCAAGTCAAAATTTGCCTTAGCAGAGAACTATATGATCTCTCCTTAACGTTTCTTTTTTTGTTTGTTTGTGTTGTTATATCATATATTTACATAAATTCTAACGATTTTAAATTGAACGGTATAAAAATGGTGTAACGTGGTACACAGAACTCCAATTGAAAATTTTTACTTTTTTTAATCGTAAGTGCAAGTGGATTAATTTTTTATTATAATTTTCTGTTTACTTTTTTATTCACCAGTAGACGTGATTTAACTCCCTATTATAAAGGTAAATTTTTTATTGACCACCCGAATAATGAGATTCTTGTCTAGAAGAAAGATTTTGTGATATATAAGGGGAATTAGAGTAAGAAAAAAGTTAGCGGATCGAATCCCATTCTCCATATTTAATGTCTATATTTGTTGCCACCATAGTTGCTCATTAGAAAAATTGGAAATTTATACTTCCAAAATTCTAACGCTTAGCGACTAGAACATTGATAATCAAATAATTTTTTACTATGATTTTTTATTAAATATTAATTTTATTTTTTATTATTTTTCTAAAATTAATCAATTTTGATGTATATTAATCGGAGGAAAAAATTTCAAATTTATTTGTTTCATTTCAATCTCTCCTGACTCCTCATCCATATATATAAAATATATACTTCGACCCATCTCTAAAGGACTGAAACTGACTATTATAATGAAAGAAAAATCGATAATCTTGAGGATATTCTTCAAGAAAGTGAATATATAAAAGTGAAATACACACACAGAGCTAAATTTGCTATATAAAGCTTCTCTGGTTCATGATCATCCTGTTAATCATTAGGATCAAATTGTTCTATGGTAAAGTTTTAATAAAACTACACATACATATAAATGACTAAATGAATTGACATTGACATTGACATTTGAATTCCGTAAATGTCACGTCCTTTGATTCCACCTAACTCTCTGATCACAATTTAATTCAAAGAATTCCCCTTCTCGAGATTTTTAGCACTATCTCTTTTATTACTTCTCAACTGTTATCTACCCTCCATCGATCTATAAATAAGCGCCATGCAACACCCACCACCACCACACCACCATACACTCATAAACTGCATCAACAATCAAGAAAAAGGGTGAGCGGGAGATATGGGTAGGTACTGGCAGTGTTTGATTCTTGTTCTTGTTGTTTCTGTAATATTTGTGCATGCGCATGCACGTAACTTACCTTCTGATCATCATGCGGGTGTTAGTCATCAGCAACTACCAAAAGAAACCGTTCTAAAAAATAATGAAGCTACTGCACCAGCAGCAGCAGCTGTTGCTGCCGCTGAGTCACCTACCAGCGCTGGTCTGAAGGACAAAAAGAATTTTATATACGGTGGTGTTGGTGG
Source organism: Mallotus repandus (assembly GCA_949671775.1). Classification (NCBI taxonomy): domain Eukaryota; kingdom Viridiplantae; phylum Streptophyta; class Magnoliopsida; order Malpighiales; family Euphorbiaceae; genus Mallotus; species Mallotus repandus. The sequence continues at coordinate 4,188 of CATIWM010134156.1, read as the reverse complement.
ATTTGCTGGCATGGGTGGCTATGCTGGTGTTGTTGGCGGGTTGCCTCTCCTTGGTGGACTCGGTGGAATTGGCAAGTATGGGGGAATTGGAGGTGCTGGTGGAGTTGGAGGGGGAATTGGCAGCGCTGGTGGTCTTGGTGGCCTCGGTGGTCTCGGTGGAGGAGTTGGTGGGGCAGCCGGTGGAGCTGCAGGTGGTACTGGTGGTGGGATTTTGCCATGTCCTTGAACAATTGAATCCATCAATTAGCCAGTGTTTTTTCACTGCTTAGTGTTGATGTTTGAGCGTACTGTTGTTATGTTTTTTTTTTTTGGCTGGCTAGTGCATGAGCGTTGATATATCTGTGGTACGATGTATTGTTGATCTGAGTCTCTGCGTAGACATTGTTGTTATGTTTTGTTGTTTAGTTATGTTTTAATGTTAATTTTTCTTTTTCATTCAATGTTTGAAATGAAACTTTTGTTTTTCAATTAATTATTACTTAATTGGCATCATCACCAGCTTTCGTTCCAATATTTCTTCCATTGTATGATTGTTGAATTGAACAAGCTAGCTAGCTAAAAAACAAATAAAAACATTCTGTTGACCTTCTAATTGTTGATACAAATAAAACCATTCTGTTGATACAAAAACAACAAAATGTTTTGCTATATTATATATTTTATTTTCGTTTCAATTTAGAGGTCCAAGAACTAGAAGCCTTAAACCACCAAAAGACAAAAGACAAAAGTGGTGCATCTTATCTTTTGCACATTCAATAAAATTTGGTAAAATCCTTTTTTTTTTGACAAGGTTTGATAGAATAATTCACGACACAAAGTTAAGCTTTTTAATTTTTTATTACTGTTATAAGTTTGTTAATGCCATATATTCATGACGTATTACTTGATAGTGTTAATGAAAAAAATTCGATATAAGTGAATTTCACCTGCTTTTTATGGATGTAATCAATAAATTGCATGCAAAAACTTAAAAATTTTGAAATTTTAATATAGTCCAATTAATTTAGATCTCATTCACCACAAATTTAAGCCTGCCTGATAATGCAAGAACATAATCTCTACCATTAGCTCCTAGATCCTCCTCACCACCATCACCACTGGTCATCTTATTCAGAATTGCATCAAATTATTTTACTAATTACATGTTTCTATTTCACTTATAACACTTCTTTTTATTCCATTACAAACACTTTTCTTCATTTTAATATTATATTTTATTATTGGTAATATAAAATATTAAAGAGAGTTACTGTTCTTTTCTGTCATATCCAAAAATAAAATAATAAAATAGATTAGCCATTTTTTTTTTGCCATCTCCATGTAACCAACATTGATAGTGGTGTTCCATATTTCATTTGCTTTGCTTGTGATGTTTATAAGATACATATTATGTTGTGATAATCTTAATTATAATGTTTTGACGTTGCAAATTGTGGCCTGATTTTGTTAGTGATAAATATTTCCACTCTAGCTGCGGGCTTGTGGATACCCGTTGAATCTAACATCTTTCGGTCGAATCACATCTCCACCAAATTAATGTATTCTCTTTTTTTTCTTTTAGTTTTTTGAATGAAATTTTTTTAATTATATTATTATTATTATTATTATGTCTTCCATTATTTATTTATACATTCAATTCTATTTTAAAAGATGTTAATGTGGGAAGAAATTTTTGTATGAAATTGACAAAAATAATATTTAATTTGTATTTATTTCTTTCTTTTTATAATTTATAATCTAGGAAAAGTTGACGTTTCAAAGACAATTTATCAATAAAAAATATCACATCTATTCAGGATAAAATCATGAAAGTTGAGTTGATGCTATCTATTGGTGTGTATGACTACTTTTTTTATGCATTAATTTATATTTTTCAAACTATCTTTATTTTATCTTAAAACTTATTTTTAAATTAATTATATAAAAATATATGTTGTTGTGTTTTATTTTAAAGGTTCCTAATGTCGATTCATATATATTAATAATTCATTTAAGTGACTTTAATTTTTTTCAATGTTTAAGTTTTTATTAAGTTGTAATTAATTTTTTCTTAAACATTCTCATAAATTGATTAATAATTTGAATGATTGATTTATATTTTAGATTTTCATTTATCAGAATTTAATTGTAAACAAGTTTAATAAAAATTATTAATTAGATAACTATTTATTTCATTTATAACTTTTATTTTATTAAAATTATTTAATTAACATATTTGAATTATTTATCATATATATTTTTTAAAATAATTAAATAAAACATTTATTGATTCACAATTTACGCATCGCACGAATTCACGACTAGTTTTTATTAAAGACTATGTATCATTTTAAATTTAGTGTTTTATCTATTGAATTCTATAAATTTTTAAAAAATGATTTAAATAATTTTTTTATTTAATGTTCCATAAAATTTAATTTTTTTAACGGTAATCTTAATCTTTAATTTTAGTATAATTAAACTTAAAATATGTCTGCTTAATTTTATTAATTTATTTTTAAAATATTTTATTTTTATAAATTTATTTATTTTAAAGCATATATTACTATTTTCTTAAAAAAATAATTTGAACTAGTCCTTTATCCGTGCGTTGTGCGGACTACAGACAGTATATATATTTTAAAATAATTAATTAAATAATTTTTAATAAATCTAATTGTAAATTAATCAAATAGTTTATAACATAAACATAAAAAATTATTATGATAATTATTTGGTTATTTTTTATTAATAAAAATAATAATTAATAGAAAATTTAAAGTAAAAATAATAATTAAATAAATGACCTTACAATTTATTGATTTATTTAAGTTAAATTTTAAAATTAAAATGACTGAAAAAAAGGATCTATGTAAAATGTTAATGTAACTACTGAATATAATTCATTATAGGTAGTTACATATAATTATTAGATATAGAAAAAAATAATAATAATAAAATCTCATAATAAATAATAAAAAAATATAGGTGGTTACATATAACCTCATTCACTACGTTCTACTCGTTCTTAGTTAACATTAAAGATGATGCGGTAATGTCAGTCAGATTACACAATACAAAAACTGAAATCTCTTTGTTATTATTGAGTTAGAATGCAATGATTTTGAGAATGTGTTCATCATCTTTTTCCCCTACATATGTAGTACTTGAAATCATTCATTTACTAAAAAGTTATGTTTAAATTGCAAAATTTTTCCCGCATACAAAGTTACAAACAAACAATCTAATTGTCAACTCTTTTGTATGCATTTCACTAGCTTATGCAAATATGTGATACAAATTGTGAAAGTATAACAACCATTTTGAGGATAGAATGGCAAAACAGATTTCCTCAGGTTTTTGGAATGCCATACACTTGTTTTCTTCCAACGGCAAGCAAAGAAAACTACGAGGGTCGCACCTTTCGTAGACAACCCACGGCTTTTCTCTATCTTAACTTTACGACTTGCTGATTCTCTTTTTGCCTTAAGGTGTAGAACTAGACTAGGGGGAATCTCCATAGAATGGCATATAAATGGAAGAAGACTCAGTAACCCACATTGCTAAAAGAGCACAAACAATTGCTCTTTTTAATACGACAGAAAAGCATGTTCTGGCAGCTGAGCTCAGTAGCGTGGGCTTGTAACTCGAGCGAGAGCTCTGAAATGGTGGGATGTGGGGTTTATCCATTGGGTCGAGTCCAAGTGGCTGTTATCTGGCCTGCCCAATCCAAGTTGAGAGTTGAGTTCTGTGGTTCGAGCGAAGGCCTGGATCACTGTGCTCCTAGAGTGGAGGATACTGCGTGAGGCTGGTTTCACAGAGCAGCGTTCACCTCCCTCTCTCGACAGTGGATGGACAACAGGCTAGTGTCTCTTGGGCTCATCGTGGCCCAATGAGTTCATCTCAATTAGACCACCATTTTTTGTTTTTTTTTTTTCTGTTATTTTTTGTTTTGTTTCCTTTAAAAAGAAGACAAAATATTCAGAAGTGTAACGTTTTTGTTCAAGCCCTGAAGACCATGGAGCTATAGTTTAATATACAATGGCCACGCAAAAAAGGCTGCTCGGTTTGTTGAAATCAATGACTAAAGCTGATAAGGACGTCAAGGCTACTGTTAGTGACACTGACGTTTTTCATGAACAAAGTGGCTAAAGGTTGAAGATGAGCTTATGTTGGTCTTCATGTACACTAATATTTCCTTTGTAACTA
>CATIWM010134144.1:0-10411 GCA_949671775.1 Mallotus repandus | reverse complement strand
AAAAATTATAAAGTGTATGTGTGTGCATTTATCCTTAATACTCCCATTTAATTATATAAAAAAGGGTTTAAAAATTTCTCCCCCTTAATATATGCTAGGGTGAGTTAAACATACCAAATATCATTTAAACATATCAAATATTTAGTGTCTCTTTTTCACATTCTAATTACAATGTATTATAATTATTATCATTTGAAATGCCAAGTTTCTCTCTCCTTTTGTCAAAGTGAAAAAAGGAGGAACCCATAAAGAAAAAGATGTATGCTCATATCAATTGAAAAATAAATGAAAATGCAACAATGATTCTTACTGAGAAATGAAATAAGCTTCATGTATTAACTCATTATAATCATAATGATAATAGCAATGATGATCTACAATATGTATTCCAACATGTGTTTTAAAAAATATAAGGAATGTTAAAAGTGATATCAATTAAAGAATATCAAATGAAAAATATTGAAAAATAATGGAAAATAGCATTCAAAGATTAAAAAATTTTGAGAATCATTTTTATCATATAAAGGTCAAATTCTCTTTGGACATTTTGATATGTGCATGTTTATTAATAAGCTAAATATATTAATTTTATCAATTTATCAATAATTAGCACATAGACAACTTTAACCACTCCTACTCAAAATAAGATCAAACACCTTTTAATACTCAAGCCTTAATTAGTCTTGGTTCATTTGTATTAAAATAGTCTTTGGGTAGGAAGTTAAGATGAAGTTTTTTATAGTAACATATGTTAGCCATTTGTATACTTAAGGCTAAATCTAACCTTCTTTTGATTTTAACAAAATAATTTTTAAGCACTAATATTGTGGGTTAAAGTGTATATTATATAGACACTAAAAGAAGTCCAAAAATATCAAGAAAATGATGAAGATATGAAGGGTCACGATAATGGTCCCAATTGCGGCCCGGTCATGACCAAATCAAGCTCAATAGTCAATTACTGAGAAACAATCTAGTAGCACTCATGGTCATAGTCATGACCATGAGTGGTTCATGAGAGGGATCATGAGAGTAATCACGAGACTCATCTCAAGCATGATCAAAAGCCTTCACTTAAGCAAAAATTCCAGTAGCACTCACAGTCACTGTCTCAACAGTGACCCAACCATGACGTTCCTCATGAGAGAGATCACGAGCAACCTCACGGGTATGATCAAACATGTCTTCAATTAAGCTAAGAACACAGTAGTGCTCACGGTCTTGATCACAGTTGTGATCATGACCATGACTGAGCTCACGACCTGAGTCTCATGAGCATGAGAATAAAAAAGGATTCAAAATTAGAGTTACAGGCTTGATCACGGTCCAAGTCACAACTGCGACCAAACGTGATGAGCCCAGTGGCAACTGCTTAACAATCAATTGAGGGCTCAATGGCTACTTTATCAAGTATCATGACCGTGACCGTGTCCATCATGACCGTGACTAGTAAATTTTTTACAAAAAGTTGGAAGAACATTTAATGAAGGAAGATAAAGCTATGGATAAATTTAATGAGCTCCAACAGCCATATCCTAAAGTTTTTGAATATATACACTCATTAAACCTCATTTAAGAGCTTAGATGTGTTGGTGAACAATTTTTCTTAACATTCAAACTCCTTAAATCTTGAGTTCTTATTCTCTTCTTCTTATTACCTTCTTTTAATTTTTTATTAGCTCCAAATTAATTCTTAATTTTTCTAATTTGCCCTATTCAGCCTTCCTCTAGGGCCTTTTCAAATGGTATCAGAGCTAAACTTCTTAATACTTAGTAGCAAGAAGGTTAGATCATGGGTAGTGAGGGTGTGAATTTTTCTTTTTTGAGACCTTTCTTTAATGGGAATGATTATCCCCATTGGAAATTCAAAATGGAACTATATCTTGATAGTAATCCTATTAGACTATAGTAAGTAGTTCTTGATCGTTGGGAGACTCTTAAAGCCACACTAGATAATGTAGAATTCCTCATTGATAGAACTCAATGGACACAAGAGCAAAGGGAGGAAAACTATAAAAACAAGAAGGTAATGACTATCTTACTTACTTCCATGTCTAGAGAAGAAGGAGGGAAAGTCCAACATTGCCTATACGCCAAAGAAATTTAGGAGACACTTGAGAATCATTTTAAAGGTAACATTCAATTTAGAAGCAAAAAGGTTAAATTACATGTATATGAATATCAACTCTTCAAGATGAAGAATTAAGAAGCCATCTCTAAAATGACAAATAGACATAATGCCATCCTTACCACCTTAAGAAAGCTTGGAAAACACTATTCCAAGGAAGAGGTCAACACAAAGATTCTTAGAATCCTCCCCAATAAGGATTAAGAATCTAGAGTGACTTTTATTAAAGAAGCTTATGATTTATCAAAGCTCTCAACTGACATTCTAATTGGCAAACTTTTGACTCATGAGCTCACCTTAAAGCAAAAAGAAGATGAAAAGGAAGAAAAAGAAGAGAAGAAGAAAAGCATTGTTTTAAAGGCTCTCCAAGATGATAGTGAAGAGGAAAGTCTTGAAGATTCAAGTGATGAAGGTGGTGACATTGCCATGCTTACAAGGAATTTCAAGAAATTCTTAAAAAAGAAGAACTTTTCAAGAACTAGAGACTTCAATGAAGGAGATGAAAAGAAGATCAATGAGGTGACTTGCTATGAATGCAAGAAGCACAGACATATTATAAGTGAGTGCCCAAGGTTGAAATTAAAGAACAAAGGAGCAAAGGACAAGAAAAAGGCATTCAAGGCTTCATGGGATGACTACTCCGAATCCAAAAAGGATGAGGAGCAACAAGAAGTAGTTAACCTTTGCTTTATGGCTCTTAATAACAATAATGAGGTACCTTCCATCTCTCACTCTTCTTATAATGATTATGATAATTGTGATTATGATGATGATGATGATGATGACGACGATGATGATGGTGATGATGAGAGCTTAATTATGAGCAAACTCATACTTAAATGTAATAGCCTTCTTTTTAAGAAAAAGCTCTACAAGCATGAGCTCTCAAATTTGTCCAAAGAATTTGAGAATCTAAAAAATGATTTTTTGGATCTTTTTTTGTTAAATGAAAAGCTTGCTAATGACTTAAAGACTACTAATTGCTTGAATGAGGAACTCAAGAAAGCCAATGACGAAAATCAAAAGCTTTTAAGAGAAATAGTGGAATTAAGAAGTTTCATTTCCAAATTCAAGAAAAGGAAAGAAACTTTGGACAATCTTGTTGATTCTCAAAGAGTCTATGGTAGCACACATGGACTTAGTTATATAAATAATTCCTCATCTTCAACATCATCATAAATAAAATTTGTCAAAGCCTCTAGTGATCATTCTTCCTCTACTTCAAACCCTCTTAAGACTCAAGCTTCCAATGTTAGAGGATCTCATGTGAAAAATGAAAAGGGAAAGTCTTACAGGGCACAACCTCATTTAACATAAAAGGCCAAGGAACAAATCAAGAATTTACAACCTAGACATGCTAACATGTACACAAAATACAACACTCCTAAGCATGCTCCATAACAACATCATAATACACATTGCCATTGCCAATGTAAGTCTCACTCTCTTCCCATGGGATGAAAACCATTAAAGAAGAACACATAACCATAACATAAAAGGCATGACTCATAAACTAGGAAATCACATCCTCCTAGAAGAAATAGATTTGCAAATGTTGAATGCTTCTATTGCATGACCAAAGGTCACACTAGCAATGTATGCTGCTATAGAAGACTACATCTAAACTTATTGCCTTTGGATTATGTTAATGCTAACCAACCTAGACCAACTAAGGTTTGGGTTCAAAAGAAAGTTTAAAATTTTCTTGTGTAGGTGCGCCTAAAATCCATAAAGAAGAAAAGCAAGTGGTATATTGATAGTGGATGCTTAAGGCATATGATGGGTGACAAGGAGCAATTTACAAAAATTAAAGCTAAGGATAGATGATGCGTTACCTTTGGAGACAATGCTAAAGGGAAGATTATTGGCAATAGAGAAATTGGCAACCTTCAATCCTTATCTATACATCATGTTCTTTTGGTAGATGGCTTAAAGCATAATTTACTTTGCATTAGTCAATTATGTGACATGGGAAATAAATTCACTTTCTATCCTAGAACTTACTTTGTTAATGGTTTAGATGAAGACAAAGCAATATTTAGTGGCGAAAGAGTAGACAATTTTTATGTCATTGACTTGAATAAAGTTAATAACAAAGACATTAAGTCCATTTCCTGTTCCTATGACACATGGACTTGGCATAAACTGTTAGGACATGCTAACTTTGAGCTTTTGGATGACCTTAGCAAACATGAACTTGTGGTTGGTCTATCTAAGCTCAAGTGTTTGTCAAAGGGGAAAACAATCCAAATATTCCTTTAAGTTCAAGTTGATAACATGGATTTATTTGGTCCTACTAGAGTTGCTAGTTTAGGTGGAATGCACTATGCATATGTTTTCATTGATAATTACTCTAGATACACTTGGGTGTGTTTCCTTGCTCATAAGAATGATACTTTTAAAGCTTTTGAAAGTTTTTCAAAAAGAGTTAAAAAGAAAAGGGTTTTTGTATTTCAACTATTAGAAATGATCATGGAATCGAGTTTGAAAATAAATTTTTCAATACCATTTGCAATAAAAATGGTATTTCACATACTTTCTCTTCTCCTAGAACTCCTCAACAAAATGGGCTAGGTGAAAGGAAAAATAGGACTTTAGTGGAAATGGAAAGAACTATGCTACATGAGTATAATTTGCCTTTATACTTTTGGGTGGAATCCATTAACAACTCTTGCAATATAGCAAATATAGTCTTTAAAAGAACAATAAATAAACACACAAGCAACTAATATTCCATTAATGAAAATATGCAGTCCAAGACACATTACATGACATGATAAAAGGAAAAACTAAGAAATTAAACACAAAATATTAATAAAATACAAAGATAATAAAACATTAAAAAAAAAAGAAAACACCAAGATAAAAAGATACGAAAACTAAGGTTGGTCACCATCATAAAGAGGAGATGAACGGGATGAACAAAAGGAGCATCTTGGCAAGCATAACCTTGCCTTTCATGGAGATAGTGCACATCATATTGAAGGTGTGCAATTTTTAATCAACCCTATTAAAATGGGTATTAAAATTGGATTCTATGAGAGACATTCTATCAAAGAGAGTTCCAACCCATGGAGGCTCATTATCTATTGCTTGAGAACTACTTAAAGTGCCTTACTTCTTAATCTTTTCCTTTGAGAGGAAGGACCTTCTTGTCGTGTGCCTTGAGTACGGTATCCTTCTTCACCTTCTTGTCCCTCAAATTCCTCAATTTCCCTTAGGATAGCATTCATGGCATCATCTCCCTCACCATCTTCTTAAGTAGCATCTCCTTTCCAAACCCATTTATTTTCCATTAAAGAGAATTATTTAGAATTCTTAACAAAGGTATCACCAAGAAGAATAAGAGGGATATATTCAAGAGTGTTAAGTTAAATGCTATAAAAATTTACAAGTTTGGTCATAATCCACCAATGCACCGGAGACACTATCACTTACAAACCAAAGTCTCTATTGAAGTAATCCCCCTAAAAGCAATTTGGATATCATCAACCATGCAATGAAGAATGAAAATATCATCTAGAGAGATTGCTTTATTACTTTGTGCTCTTGCATTGAAAGTATAAGTCAAGAAACGATAAATATACCAAAGTACCTTGGATTGAAAAGAGGAGGCCTTGGTTTAGGGCTTGCAATGCTTGGCCCAAAAAGAGTGAGAAAGCCATATAGAGAGGGTTTATACAAGGCCTTCTCTAGATAATCCAAAGAGAGTATCAAACTCTTATGAGGTCATGAAGCGATCTTTACTACCAAGCTTCAAACGCATAATAGGGATTGTTGTTATAAAATTGGGTAGTTCGAAGGGTGTAAAAGGAGAGAAATTCTACCTCCAATGAAGGATAGGTAGGAAGAGGGGTGAATGCAAAATCTTTTACACCAACCTTAAGTAGCAGATCTTCTACATTCTTGAGGCAAGACATCTTTTGAAGTATGGAAGAGGACATGTACCTTGTTAAGATAATGTTTCACCTTTGAAAAAGAGAAATCCTCTTCTTGATGTCTTGTGGTGAGTATGAGAAAGGAGGATAGGATTTGCTTAGCTTCTCCTTAGTTTGTCATTTAGGGGGTTCACTATGGGAGGGGGAAGGAGTAGGCTTAATTCCTAAGAAGCCATGGTGGTTTGGAAGTGTAAAGGCAAAAGAAAGAGGAGGATGATTGAAGGAAGAGAAAAGATGTAGAGAATTTGTTGAAAGTGATTGAAAAAGAAAGACTTAGGGGTTAAAAAGGTGTATGAGGAGCTAAAAATAGGTCAAAGAGGATTAATAGTCATAAAGAGACATGGAAAAATGTTTTTGGAAGTGAAAGGATATGAGAGTTAAAATAAAAAATGATTTCCTAGGTTTATCAGGATCATGGTCACGGTCGTGACTGACGAGTCACAACACCGTGACTGACGAGTCACGACACCGTGACTGACCAGTCACGACACCGTGACATGCATGGTCATGAGTAATCACGATCGCGATTGTGACTGCGATTACACTGATGTCAAACTGAACAAGTGCCATGATATGAACCATCACCATTAAAAGTCATGAATTTGACCCCTAAACTTTCAAAAAAGTTTCAATTGAGTCCAAGTCAAACTTTAAAGTTACAAGTATACCCTTCCTGGGCAAATTTTAAAGGAAATAAAACAAAACTTGAAAAATTGACAATTTTGATAAATATAAATTTTATTCAAGTCGTGCAAATGGCAATAATGTGTCTTGGACTACACATTTTCATTAATGGAATATTAGTTGTTTGTGTATTTATTTATTGTTCTTTATATCTCCTTTTTGCATTTTGCTAAAAGGGGGAGAACTTGTATATTTTGAGAATATTAACTTTTGACATTGTTCATAATATGTTGGAATGTTTATAATGTGTTCCTAATATGTTGGAATATACATATTCAAGCAACAAGCAATTATAATTACACACTTCATTTTAATCTTAATGTTTTTGGTATATGTACTTTGTATCTTTTCAGTATATTTTGGTATATGATACTCTAAATTTTAATGTATGCATATAGAAAGGGGGAGAACCTCTTAAAATCAATGCATATGTTGAGAGGAAGTAACACTAACACACATACTTCACTTTTGATTATTTAAATTCTCAAAAATGTTTGTCAAAATTAAAAAGGGGGAGATTGCTAGCCATTTGCATACTTAAGGCTAAATCCAACCTTATTTTGATTTTAACAAAACAATATCAAGAAGTCCAAAATATCAAGAAAATGATGAAAATGTGAAGGGTCATGATCACAGTCCCAATAGTGACCCTATCGTGACCAAATCAAGCTCGATAGTCAATTACCGAGAAATAATCTAGCTGCACTCATGGTCAAAGTCACGACCGTGAATGGTTCGTGAGAAGGATTATGAGAGCAATCACGAGACTCATCCCAAGCGTGATCAAAAGCCTTTACTTTAGCAAAAATTCCAATAGCGCTCACGGTCACTGTCTTGACCATGACATTCCTCATGACAGAGATGATGAGCAACCTCATGGGCATGATCAAACTTGTCATTAATTAAGCCAAGAACAAACTGGTACTCACGGTCCTGATCACAGTTATGATCACAAACATGATTGAGATCACGACCTGAGTCTTATGTCATGAGAATAAAAAAGGATTGAGAATCAGAGTTGGTGTATGATTTTTCTTCGCATTCATTTTCCAAAAGTTTCAAACTTTAATTGTTTGAAATTTATCTAATTGAGTGTGGTTTGTGTGGTAGACTAGGTTATTCTTTTTCTTATATTTCTTGGGATTAAGAAAAGGAAATGAGGAACTAGTTCTAAGAGGATTTGTTCAAGTGTTAGCCAACAAAACACTTAGGATAGTGGTTTTAGAGTTAGCCAAGAAAATTCTTGTTTATGTAAGGTTAAAGAGTGAGCCTTAAACTCTTGTGTACACAATCAAGTAATAGATTGGTGTGGGTATTCAAAATCCTAACTTGGGATAAGTTACGTGGAGATGTAGACTCAATTCTTGAATTGAACTTCTTAAATCTTAAGTTCTTATTCTCTTCTTCTTATTACCTTCTTTTAATTTTTTTATTAGCTTCAAACTAATTCTTAGTTTTTCTAATTTTCTTTATTCATCCCCCTCTAGGGCCTTTTCAATATACATTATTAGTATGTCTAAACTTTATGCAATAAAAATATTTAATTTTTGAAAATCTACTTTGCCTACTAACATATGCAAGTTTAGCATGGTTATGATGGTTGGTGGCTTTCTTAAAAATAAAATTTTTAGGACGAGTATGCACCTAACAATCACAACAATGCACAACCTTTTAGCTCTAAAGTACATATGAGTGTGCATCTTATTGTGATACATGTATGCATGGTATAGTTTAGGTTTTATAGCATTAGCCTTGAAACCTTGAGCCTTGACAATATCAACCTTTAAAGGCTTTCCTTGACATTTTGATTCTTAAGATTCTTAGTCTTAGAATCTTGAGCTTTAAAGCTCATACTAGAAATACGGGGTGAAGTGGAAGTAGCCTTGACAAATTTAGGGGGACTTGATGATGTGGAGGCTCTATTAATATAATCAAGTCCAAATTCTCCTATTAAAATCTTTGAGAATCTAAAAGATTATCAAGTGTTTATTTTTCTTTATGAAATTTGGAAATTAAGCTTTTAAGTTCTAAAATCTCTTTTGAAAGCAACACATTTTCTTTCTTAGTTTTAACAAAATCAATTTTCAAAGATAGAATGCTTTTGAATCATGAGATAGTTTCTCATTTGAGAAAATAACACCTAAAAATTCTAATTTTAAATCCTTAAAATTCTTAAATAATTTAAAAACTTTTATTTATAAACCTTAATCTTTTAAAGTAATTTTTCACATTTTAAAATTAATTTTCTTAGTAAGGAGCTTTCATCATTAAGTTCCCCATCATCGTCAAGCTCATCAAGGCATAAATTATCATAAGAAGAACTAGATAAGAGTTTTGACCGGAAGACCAAGAGCTAACTATCGAGACTTTGGACTATCCGGACACATGCTTCATGAAATGGTTCACGCATGTAGCTTAATTTTTTCCTCCATAGCCATGAAGCAAAGGTTAAGGCTCTTGTTGCTTCTCCTCTATCTCGAATTTGGATGAGTCATCCTAAGTGGCTTTGAAAGCTTTTCCTCTTCTCTTTTGCTCCCTTGTCATTATGCTTAAATTTAGGACATTCATCTTGAATGTGACCGGGCCTTTTGCACTTGAAATATATGACTTCTTTAGCCTTCTTGAATCTACCTCTCTTGGATTCTTTATGCTTGCTCAATCTTTTCTTTCCTAAGTACTCCATGAAGTACTTAGTGAATAATGCAATCTCTTTATCATCTTCATTTAAATATCCAAGTTCACTTTCATCACTTAAGTCTTGTGATCCATTGAGTGCTAATCTCTTTTTCTTTTCCTCTTTTCTTTGTTGGTCCTCTTACGTTTGCCTCAAGGTAAGTTCATGAATAAGAAGCTTGCCAATAAGCTTATCGATTGAAAGCTTTAAGAGATCATGAGCCTCTTCAATAGAGGTCACTCTAAACCCTAAATCCTTCTTGGGAAGAACCCTTAGAATCTTATTATTCACTTCCTCTCTTGAATAGTGCTTCCAAGCTTCTTTAACAAGGTTAAAAGTGCATTCAAGTGGTTTGTCATCTCCGTGATAGATTCATTGGGCTTCATCTTGAACAACTCATATTTATAGGCATGAAGTTTCACATTCTTGGATCTCACTTGAACATTGCCTTCATAGTGATTCTCTAAGGTCTCCCAAATTTCCATTGTGGAGATACAATGTTGCACCTTCCCACATTCTTCTTTTAACACTAAGGCTAAAAAAATAACCATTGCCCTTTTATTCTTATGATTTTCTTCCTTTTCCTTTTGAGTTTACTTCTTTCTTTCTTTAGGAACTTAAATGCTCTCCACCGTCTCAATGGGAGGATTCCACCCATCAATAATCATATCCCTTATCTTAATGGGATCGCTATTAAAATATAGCTCCATTTTATGTTTCCAAAAGGGGTAATCACTCCCATAAAAATGGTATATAGGTTTAGAAAGAAAGGTATTTACTTCCTATGATGTAATTTTCTTATAATTAAGTACCAAGAAGCTAAGCACTTAAACCAATTGTTAGAGCCCCAGAGGGCGGTGAATAGGCTAATAAAAGCTCAATGGAAAGAAAAGAAATTAAAGGGAGACTAAAAGGTGATAGAGGGAAGGATGATTATGAACAAGAATAAAAATAAGAAATAGAAGTTTGACACATGCAATTTAAGGA
>CATIWM010134143.1:0-11463 GCA_949671775.1 Mallotus repandus | reverse complement strand
ATATATAAAATATGATTTGTATTAATTTTCTACATGGATTTGTGATTTATTTGTTAATGATGCAGTTAAAATTATGAATGATGTAATGATATAAGTAATATTTAAAAAAAAAACTAGATTCAATGATTTATCTTTGTTAATTAAGAGAAGTCAGAAATCAATCCTTTATCAACTAATTAGTTTTGAATAATGAGGATATGATGTTTGTTTTTTTGACAAAGTGCAAACTTCATTAACGAGAATCATGAGATAAAATGTCTAATAAGAACAAAGGAGGTGTATTACTCCACACAACAATCAACTATAGACCTAGTTGCCTTGGCTAATCTATGGGTAGCTTGATCCGCATATCGCTTAACAAACATTAAACATGCATTTTAAAAACTGATGAGTAGGCTCCTGGAGTCAGCAGTAATCAAACTCACGATAGAAGCATCATGGTTATTCCTGTTGATATCTTGCACTAAGGTGAGAACATTTGTTTCAATCGCTAAGTTATCAAGTTGCATATCTTTGAACCATCCAAGAGCTTTGCAAATTCCTAAGGCTTCGACTAGCTTTGGTTGAAAGTTCCTATAAGTGGACTTCAATCTAGCAGAAACAAATAATCCCTGCGAATCACAAATTATACAAGATAATCCAATTTTATTTAGGAATATAGTAGCATCGGCGTTACTTTTAAGAGTCCTTTAGAAGGCTTGGACCATTTAACTGCATATCTAATGGGGCTGGGATGAACATGACTCTGAATTTTCTCCTGTGCTTCCCTCTATTGATTTAGGTAAGTGATAATGAAACTATACACTAAAGAGCTTGAAGTATTTCTCTTCTGCCATAGCAACTTGTTCATAGCCTGCCAAAGACCCTAAATCAACATACAGGCTAATGACCTCTGATCATCTGAGAAAGAAAGGAGAATTAACTGCATCTAATCTAAAAATAAAATAGAATCTGCTTGGATTATCTGTAAATTGCTCTTCAACCAGTACTCATTTGCGAAAGGGCATTAAAAGAAAAGATGAGCTACAGATTCATCATCGTCATTGCACATTGGACAAGTGGGGTTAATATCAATTTGCTTTTGAATAAGGGTTAGAAAGTAAGGATATAATCATAACAAGATCTCTATTTCAGCTCCTGCACTTTCGATGGAATTTTGATTTACCATAGTTGTTTTCAAAAATTCTCTAGATGCTGCTGTCGATAAAGAGTATGTTACTGACATAATTTATAATATATAGCCACTTTTACCCTAGTATACCCCTCTATAATCCCCTAACTAAAAAAGTGAATCATCAGAAGAAGTTAAGCTCTGTGGAATATGTTTAATAAGATGACTAACAACATAAATGGTATTAATATCCTATGATCGTTCATTGCCAGTTGTGAGATCACTCACCATATTCACCCCTTCATTGATGTTTGGTGAAGTTGTAACATAAGGATTCTTATCATTTGGCAGCCATCATAAAAATTTTATTCCCACTGCCCACTAGCCATTTAGACGACTCTCTTAATATTTCTTGACATGATAAGATGCTACACTAGGTGAAACTTGGATTTGGTCTGAGCTTCGTATTTATGAATTAGTCATGATGATAATACTTTGCCTTTAGTATTTTGGCTACAAGAGAATCTAGTCGATTCATTAGTCTCCATCCCTACTTGCACAACAAAGCCTCGTAAAAAGATGAAAAGAGCAAAATCCCAAACCACCATGCTCAATCCGATAATAGAATTTTTGCCATTGAAGCCCTTTTTCTTCTGTTACTATTTGATCCTCATTAGAAAGAATTTAGAATACATTTAAGCTCTTCATATAAAGAGATTGGGATCAAATAGACATTTAATTAATAATTGGGAACAGCGTTACCACTGACTTAATAAGAATGGCTTTCCCTGCACAACTAAGGTGATAAGGTGGCTTTTGAACAGTGTAAAACAACACTGGTTTCGTATTTATCATTAAAGTCATAAATAAAATATATAATACTAGAGTTCATGATTATCTGCTAAGGTTTTTATAGGAAGAGTTAGGCTATATACAAACTATTGATATAGGTAAGATAAATAGCCAATATTTAAATTTGAACATATAATGAGATATACGAATCAGCCACCCTCTTAACAGTTTTGAGAGAAACTGTAAGCTTGTCACACAAAAGTTGGAACCATGATTTGGACAAGGCCTTGGTGAGAAGATCAACAATTTGATCTTTGGCACTGATATAGCAAACTTAAAGCTCTCCTTGGCTGCTGACTTTATCACGAACAAAGTGAAAATCTATCTTCAAGTGTTTTGAGCGTGAGTGAAAAATGGGATTAGTTGTCAAAAATATGGTAGAGACATTATCACACTATATGATAGGTTTGGTTGAACTAGTGAATCCAATTTCATTGAGAAGAGATTGCAGCTAGAGAACTTTCAAAGATGTGGTGGCCAAGGCTTGATACTCAGCATCAGTTGAAGAACGGGCAACAATGTATTATTTTCGGGAACCCCGTGACACTAAATTATAGCCGAGATAGATGGCATAACTAGTAGTGATTTTGCGATCAATAAGATCACCACCATCCAAATCAGTATAAGCTTGCAAAATAAAATGAGAACAAGGGCAAATGAACAAACCAAAATGCAAGGTGGCCTTTAAATACTGTAAGATGCGCTTAACGGCTACCCAGTGAACCAAGCAAGGCTGATGCATAAACTAACAACCTTTATTAAAAGAATAAGAAATACTAGGTCTTGTCATGGCCAAATACTGCAGCCCGCCAACAATACTACTGTAGAGAGTATTAAAAATTTCACCCTACTCACCATGTAATTGAGTAGTAACACAAGCTGGTGTGGACATGTAGTTAGCGGTGTGCATGTGAGCTTTAACCAAAAGATCATTATTATACTTGGTTTGTGTGAGTCGTAATGAATTATCGCTCTAAGTAGCCTTTATACTGAGCAAATAGTGCAAGAGCCCCAAATCTTTTAAAGCAAATTGTCATTGTAAAGAATGCATTACCGAATCCACAAATTGATCATCAGTACTTGTAAATAATAGATCATCAACATAAATTATACAAAATGCAAGCTTGGTATCATGTTTGTAGTAAAATAAAGAGTTATCAGTGTATAAGCCCTGAAAACTAAGAGAGAGAAGAGTGGAAGTAAGATGACAATACCATATCCTCGGGGCTTATTTGAGACCATAAAGAGAGCAGTGAGGATGACATACATGCTTAGGATGAGTGGAATCAACAAAATCTAGAGATTGCTGCATGTAAACCTCTTCATTCAAGCGACCATACAAAAAATTATTAAACACATTAAATTGTCTAACCTTCCACTTAAGAGAAACAGTAAGAGTCAAAATAAAGTGAATCACTGCCGGTTTGACAACAGGGCTGAAGGTATCAGAATAATCAGTGCTAGGTTATTGGTGAAATCCCTTAGCAACTAGTTGTGCCTTGTATCATTGAATAAAGCCATATGAATTTTTCTTTATACGGTATACCCACTTACAACCAACAATATTTCTTGCTTGTTCTTTCAGAACTAATTCCCAAGTGCCATTAGAAAGCAAAACATCAATTTTTTCCCCTATAGCCTTACGCCACTACTCATGTTTGACAGCCTGAGTGAAACAAGATGGTTTAATTTCATCAATGATTGTGGTTTGATTTTAAGTTACCAGTCTTAAAGTGAGTTATTATCAGATGGGTAGAGGTTGAAGTTTGATGGGCAGGTAGGAATTTTAAGGATAAATTAGACATGATTGGATTCATAGCTAAGGGAAGAGTTGGTTGAGAATATGGTAGTTAAGTGGCAATGGGATTAATGGGTGAGGATAAATGGTTATCAGGTGGAGAATTTTGAAGCAAAAGAGGTAATGGAGAGAGAATAGAAGATTGTATTGGATTGGAAGTGGGAAGTGGATGAGGAGTAGAGGCAATGTAGGGATAGGTGGTAAAGTGTGATTGCCAAAGGTAAAGGTGGTAAGTATAGTAACCAAAGGCTCATTGGAGGTTTGTTGGACATTAGTGGAGACCACATCATTCCTTGCAAAAGAGAAAACTTGCTCATAAAAAATAACATGACGTAAGTAATGAATTTTATTTGAATTAAGAAGAAAACATTTATAGCCTTTTTGAATATTGTTGTAACCCAGAAAAACACTTTTAGTAGAACGAGGTGCTAGTTTATGAGGGAAAGTTTGGTGTAACCATAGGTAATATAAACATCCAAAAGTTTTGAGGCTATTATAATAAAGTTTTAAATGAAATAAATCTCAAAAGGTGATTTATGAGCTAATCGAGGGGTGGGCAAGCGATTAATAGTGTAAGTTGCAGCCTTAAAGGCATGATCCCAATATGTTTTTGGAAATAAAGCATGATGGAAATAAAGCTAGGCCTATTTCCACAATGTGTCTGTGTTTGCGCTCAGCACACCCATTTTATTCAAGTGTGTATGGGAATGAACTTCATTGACTTATACCATTTTCAGAGAGATAATTAGTCATGGCTTGATATTTACCACCCTAGTCTGTCTGAAAAGATTTAATTGAATGACCAAAATACTTTTCAATCACATGCCTAAACTTGATAAAATAATTAAGGACTTCAAACTTAAATTTAATAAAATATACCTAAGAATACTTGCTATAGTGATAAAAAATAACATATAATATTTAGAACCATTCATTGATGTAACTGGAGAACGTCCCCAAAGATCAGAAAAAACAAGATCCAAAGGTTCTGTAGTATGATAAATATAAACTAGAAAGGTAGTTTCTTTATTTTATAAACCCGAAAGGTAGTTTCTTTATTTTACTAACACTACAAGCATGAAAAATAGAAAAAACATCATGTAAAAAGGAAATATCAAAAGCTTTTAAGGCAGTCTTCACAGTAGGAAGAGATGCACGCCCTAAGCGTGCATTCCAAGTGGATAAAAGAAGAGAGGTGAGCATGAACTGGAGAGGATTGGGGTAAATCTGGTAGCATAGAGTACAGTCCATTAACACTTGGGCCTTTGTAAAGGACGTTCCTCATGTGCAAGTCCTTAACCAAAAAATAGTCAGGGAAAAATTCAATGGAAACAGAGTTAGAACGAGTAAAAGAACTAACGGAAAGTAAGTTTTCACAAGCATAAGGTACATGGAGAATATCATTAAGATAAAAAAATTGGCCATTCAATTAAAAAGTATTAAGTCGGGTATGAGAGATTGGTCTAGTTTTACCATTTCCAATGACCACTTCCTTAGGTCCAGTGTACTCAGAGTGAATGGCAAGGTTTTCCATGTCTGTAGTTAAATGATAGGTTGCACTAGTATCAATAAGCCAGGGCTTGGTAGTGTGAGTGGATCAAGCAACAAGATGAGAAGTAGGGGTAAGGATACCAGTACTGCGACTTGATGGTTGTCTAGGAAAAGGGCATTGGTTGGAGACATGATCAATGCCATGAAAATTATAACATATAAGGGAACCACCAGAATTGACTGAAGAGAAAGAAGCACCACTAGATTGAGTGCGAGAATCAGAGAAATTAAAGCGGCCTCGTCCACGGCCATGACGACCTCTACCTCGCCCTTTGGCAGAAAAATGAGTAGTAGGGACAGTAATATCTTTGGTAATATAATCAGTAGAAAGTTGAATTTCTTCATTTAACAACAGGCCAAAGAGATCATTGAATGAAACTGACTCAAGGCGTGCTTCAATGCCTCGAATAAAAGGTCTGTATACGGGACCTAAACCTGCAAGTATGGCAGCAAAATCATCTTAAAAAACAAGGCTATTTAAAGCAACAAGCTAATAAAAAATCAATTTTGCTTTGTGCATATAAGTTAGAATGCTATCATTGTCCAACCATAATGTGTGAAGTTGAGCTTTAAGCTGTCTGATATGAATTATAAACTAGATGCATAAGTTATTGTCAACTTTTTCCATGCCTTATAGGCTATAGAGACACCAACAACCTGTGGCAAAAAAGTCTCAAAAAGAGAACTAATGATCCAGCTGAGTACTATTTGATCATGACTAAACCAAACCGTATACGAAGAATTTAGAGATTTATCCTTTGTAAACTCGGGTGGTGGTAAAGAACCATCAATGTGTTTCATCAAATTATACCCACGAAGAAGGGGCAACAACTGAGTTTGCCATAATAAAAAATTTGAAGAATTGAGTTTTAATGTCAACTGATGACCCACATTCGGAAAATTGCTCGAGAAAGAAGACAAAGATAATGTATCACTACAGGTAGGATCAGAAGACATGATGAGTAGCAATAATAGACGTTAATCTATATTCTGCTCTGACACCATGATAAGGTGGCTTTTGAATAGGGTAAAACCACATTGATTTCATATGTCATTAATGTCATAAATAAAATATATAATACAAGAGTTCATGACTATTTGCTAAGGTTGTTACAAGAAGAATTAGACTATATACAAACTACTGATATACGTAAAGTAAATAACCAATTGATGAGTGTGAAAAATCTTGTATTTTGAACACTCTTTTCTTTAGAATTATAATCTAATTAGTTGCATTTTTAATAAATTTAGTTAATTAAAAGATCTTTTATTTGTTTTTGTTAATTTTGTTTAGTTATTAGGATTTAATTGATTTTTTATTTTTAAGTTTATTTAGTTAATTTTTGTTTAAATTTTGAAATAAGGATTCATGAGAGGTAGTTGAAGGATTTGAACAAGTCAAAGATAGGATATGGAGGTTACAACAAATCAAATTCTTTAAGATAAGTGGAGTTTTAAAGGCAGTCTGTTCCTGTACACCCACGTGCCTGGGTACGCACAACCATTCCTAATTGCTGGAAAGCCAACATAGCCATGCATACCCTGCGACACAGCTACGTAACCTGATTCAGCACAAAGAAGACTGTTCCTACACATGGGTGTGCACAACTGTGCAAGCTGTTATAACAACTTTTCAAATTGGAATTTTGAGCTGCTGATTTTGGGGGGATTTCAAGGATTTTAAATTATAACAAACTTGAGAGATAATGGGGACTAGGGTCTATAAAAAGGAGCCTCCTTGAGAGCATTTGATCATCTTGGTAGATCTAAGAACAATTTTTTTATTATTGAGTTAAAAGAATTAGTTTTGAAGTATTTGAAGGAACAATACCTTCCATACAGCTTTTGCAAACAGTAAAGGGGTTTTTTTTTAACTCTTATGTTATTATCTTCTTTTAGTTAATAATGATTATTATTTTCTTCTCTACTTCATCTTGTTCTCTTCTTTTCAACATGAGCAGCTAAGTAGATTTTTAGGGTTTTTGTTTCAATTCAACTATGTGCATATTTTGATTTTAATTTAAGCCTTTAATCTGAATTCTTTGGTTGTTGTTGAACTTAATGTCATCTTTGGATTGACCACCCTTAGATTGAATTTACACCTTAGGACTTGATTGAGAGATAGGTTCTATTGGATTTAAACAACAATCTGTTAGTTACTTACTTAGTTGAGAGACACTTAAGTAGCTAATATTGATTAAAAGGTGTACTTAAAATTGGATTTAAGAAACATTTAGTTAGTGAGAGCTATAAAACTAGGTGTTAATTCTACTCAATTAATTATAGGTTTATCTGAGAGGAAAATCTGTAATTTTAAAGATGCTTTCAAATTAAATTAAGATTAGTTTAAAACATATATGTTTAATCTATTTTAGGAAAAATTTGAATTGAAAATAAGAACCCTACCCTTTAATTTGATTGTTAAATTTTAATTAAAATTGTTTTGCTTATTTTTACCTGATTTTCAAACAAAAATTCGGTGTTTAAACAAACAAACACTTTTAGTATTTCAACACTCAAATTGCAATCTCTGTAGGATCGATACTTTATTTTACTATTTGAACCGACTCTATATGCTTGCGGATTTCGCACGTCACCAATATTTAAATTTGAATATATGATGAGATATGCGTATCATAAGAAACCTCTTTTGTCAACCTTGTACTCTACTCTAAACTCTTTCCTTTATAAAAGAAACAATTTGCCTCTTATTATGTCCCACCAAAGAGGGTAATCCTAGATAATTGGCATGGCTATCACTTTGTCTAACATCCAGAAGATCACTGATATACTTACTGTCTTGCTTTTATCAGCACATTGTTATTAAAAGTAAGGGAAGATTTATGGAAGTTTATTTGCTGACAAGAAGCCTTACTATAAACATCAAACAAAACCTTTATGACTGTAGCTTCCCTTGCATTTGCGCTAAAGAAAAAGAAGCTATCATCAATAAAAAGGAGGTGAGAAACAATAGGATCATGTTTAGTAATTTTACACCCATTCAACTGTCCACTTAAAACTTTCCTATGAATGCGAGAAGTTAGGCCTTCTGCAAAGAGAATGAATAAATAAGGAGACAATGGACAGTCTTAGTGGAGATTCCTTAGTGGAAAAATAGGACTCATCTCCCTACCATTATGAACAATACGGTATGAACAGTCTTAACATACATTGATATCATGTCAATCCATCGGTTATTAAACCCCAAAGAATGCATCATCAGACGTAAAAAAGGTCACTCAAGGCAATCATAGACCTTGCTCATATCTACATTTAAAGCCGCTACACCCTTCAAATAATGCATGACTTCAAAAACTACTAAAACATTGACAGTTATCAATCTATTGAGAATAAAAACACTCTGCTCCTCTGAGATGATGCTTGAAAGAATAGCTTAAGCCCGTTTGCAAGGATTTTGGACACAACTTTATGAAGTACATTAAATTTCTGAAAAAAATTCTTAGTGATGATTTAATTTAAAAGATTTATGAATCCTTTTTGTCCCTAATTTTATAAAAATACTTTAAAATGAAAATGAAAACCAAAACCAAAATGAATAAAATATTTGAGATTGAGCAAAGGGTATTAGAATTAAATAACAAAAACGTGCTCTACCTAAAAAAAATCTCTTTACAAGATAATGCAACCATTTTCCACAGACTAATCTAAATTATCCACATTAGTTTAAATGTTTTCTTTTTGCCTTTTAAGGTGGAATAATGTATGTGAGAATTTTCAAATTTGAGTCTTTTAGACTTATATATTAAATTTATTATTATATTTATAATGACAATTAAAGAAAAAAAATATTCTATAATCATGTGGATGAAGTTAGCGTTTGGACGCATTGACTAGGAAAAAATGAAGAGTAATGTGAGATAGGAAAGTTGGAAACCTCCACTTCTAGCCAACTGTAAGTTGTGATATAGAAAAGACCTAAAGATATTTTCTCATGGAAAATTCCTTTCACATCTAATTGGAAAATTCTGTTCACATTTGGGGATATACTCTATCTATATTTCACTAGAAAAAAATTATTTTAAAAATAATTAAATTTTAGTAGGTTATATATTGATAAATAAATTGGAATTAAATAACCTTTTCTGAGCCTAAAAAAAAAAAACCTTTTCTGTTTAATAGAGCACTATTTTTATTCTATTATAAAGGAAATAACTTGTCTATATCAGCTGCCTTTGATAAAAAAAAAATCAGCTGCGTTAGATTTAATTATAAAAATAATATATTTTAAATATTTTATATTTAAATAATTTAAATTTAATAAATGTTTTTGTGTATTTTAGCTTTTTATTATATGTCACCTTAAAGAGTGCATTATAATACACCTGAAGTACAATATAAAAGTTATGTTCTGTAACAATTTTTTTTTATTTGAATTTTTACTAAATTCAATTTTTTTTGGTCTATACAAATTACAAAACTTGAGGAATAGTTAATCGTATATTCTATATAATTTAAGAAAATCTCGTAATTTTTATTATAATATCGGATAGTCAATGTACATATATTGATTATGTGCGCTCTAATTAGACGTAATAATTTTTTTTAACATATTTTGTTAGTTATATAAACAATATACATAAACTATTTATTTTTTTACAAAAAATGTTAGTATGTTAGAGGAGAGGAGGGTTGATGGGGTTTAAACCGACATCATAACACTACTTTGCTGAGTGTCCGACCACTAAAATCAAGATGTCTTAGTCTTGTTATACTATTAGTTATACTAGTTACATTTTTATTAGTTATACTGGTTACATTTTTATTAGTTCTATATAAACTATTTCATAAATTTATAGACGTAATACATTTAAAATAGATATAAATATTTCAAACAACAAAATTTGACATTTTGAAAAAAGACTAATAAGTATGAAAAAAATTAATAAGCATTTGACAAATTTTCATATAGTTGAATAAATCATATATATTTAGGAAAATGAAAGCAAGGGGTACCCTAAGTGGCTGTGAACAGTGCAGACATCTCTGCTTTGACAGTCTTTGTGTCGATCTTATTCTTCTGGATTTTGTTAATCTCTTTTCAGTTCTCTCTTGCTTAAGTGAAATATAGTTCATCTCTTTTCTAGTTTTCTGGGTTTTGTTATTCTCTTGATCAATTAGTATCAACTTGCTTAATTCAAGTTCTGAGTTTGTTTCTCTTGATCCATGTGAGACAACTTGTTTTCTTCAAGATTTGTTTGTTCTCTTTTTGATCTACTAGTATTTTTTAGCTCCTGAAAATGTCAATCTTTCCTTGGAATTGTCAAGGTATGGGGCAATCACTCATAAAACAAATTTTTCGTGATCTGATATATAAACACAGGACAAATATAGTCTTTCTCATGGAAACTAAACAATCGACTGCCAATTTGGAAAAGCTTCACTCTCAATGTCGCTGCAATGAAGGGGTCTATGCTGAGTCAATTGGTCTATGATAACTCATAATTATATATATATTTTATGTCAATTTTTATTATAAATATTGATGTTTATAATTCTATTATTGTGTATTTTATTTTAATTCAGTGTGTTATTCAATAATAATTTTGTTTTTGCTATTGGGCTTAATTTTGCGAATTTACTATCATTTAGGCTCTATTTGGAAGCCTAGAACCGTCAAGACCCATTTTCCGTTCAGTCCGGCCCAAGTCCCGTGTCCGCGCCCAGCAGCACAGTCCGTGCTAGAGAGGCATGTGCGCGGTTCACCAACACACGGTCCGTGCTAGCCTCGCGCACGCCCCGTGCAGACCGAGCCTCTCTCCACGATTTTTGGTCCAGTAGCCATTCTTGCACACGGGTCAGCAACACGCTCCGTGTCTAGGACCCGTGTGCGGAACTTTCTCAAGCCACGGTCTGTGCAACTTATTTCCGCCCCGTGCTCATAATTACTAAAGTATATAAGGCATCTAAAACCCTAATTTAGGGGGAGGAGAGATACGACAGGACACTTGAGAACGCCCTAGCTGAAAAAGGAGGCAAAAGGAGAAGAGATATTGAGAGACATTGTTCTTAGAGAAGATCATTTCTGTTTATTTGTCTCTGTTGTTTTGATTAATATTATGTCTGGCTAAGTCTTAATAGAGTTTGGAATCGTGTAGCCAGGATTACTGCTTGTTTGGATTCTATTCATTTT
>CATIWM010134125.1:0-14468 GCA_949671775.1 Mallotus repandus | reverse complement strand
TCTACCAGTTTTCCACCAAAATAAATATTTTAAATGTTTTATATGAGATTTCATATTAAATTGATTTAAAAAATTTTAAAGAGACTCGATATAATATTATCGAGAAAAGTAAATGATTTTAATAATCATAATTATTTTATTATATTTTATTTTAGAAAGAATTTTAATAATTGGTTTTTAAAACCAACATGCATTTTATAAAATTAATTCACTCAGTGAGATCTAATTCCCCTCAATTTATTTTTTTTAGGACCTCACAGAAAGTCTATTAGTATTCCTCCTTTACGCCGAGTTCATTCTTCACCGGCAACATTGTGTATGTTAATTTAGATTGTGTACTGTGTAATTAAATTCTAGACACCGCAGTAGTTAAAGTTCATATTTGTATTACAAGTATTCTGTATTGTATTTGAATATTATGTCTGAACTAAAATATTGTATTTAAAGATTATTTTTTTATGTTTATATAATATTGTGCATCTATTATTTTATTGTTAAGTGTATCGTTTATTTCTGTGAAAATTTTTTAAGGCTTACTACGGGATTCAGTTACCTTATGTATTCCCAATCCCTAGTGCCGGTCACGAACCTTCGGTTCGGGTCGTGACACAAAGAATTTAAGTAGTTCGGTTCCTCAATGAACCTACATCTCCACCTAACTTATCCCCGAGTTAGAATTTTCAAACACCCACACCAATCTTATTAATTTAGATTGTTTACAACAAGATTTTTTCAAATCTCAACTAAAAACCTTTCACCAAGTATTTTTCTGGGCTAACACTTAAACCTTTTTTTAAGTGTTTTCAAGACGCACACTTAAACCTTCCACAAGAGTTTTCAAGGCTAACTCAAAATTTTTACTATAAGTGTTTTTCACAAGGGCTCAACACTAATCTAAGTTGCTTGATCCTCACTACCCCTTTTCTTTACCTCAAGAAAGTGTAGAAGAGAGAGTCCTATCAACTAATCACACACCCAACTCTCACAAAATGGACAACTACAAACTCAAAAAGATTTTATTTATAAGAAATTAAATATACAAAGAACATGAGAATACTACAAAGATTTTTTTACAAAACAATTACTCAAGCATTTATTGGTTTGGTATTTATAGTGGATGATGAAATTATAACTATTGGAACTTTGATCTTCATCCCCAACATTTCCCAATCTTCATTTAATGTTTCTCTCACTTTTTGCAGGAGAAATGATGCTCATGATTATGAGGGAAGGTGTCACGATCATGACCTTCAGTTTTGTAGCCATTGGAGCTCTGAAATAACTATTACAATGGTTGTCACATCATAAAAGCTATACTACTCATGATCCATGTCACGAACGTGACAACACCTGTGAGCATCACTGCCTCTTTCATTTACTTGAGTTTCGCTTGCTCAGGATCGTAATTGGGATGCTCACTATTTGAAACAAAAGTTTAATACCCTTGCATGCATTTGAATATATATATATAACAAAATATCATCCATATATACATTAAACTCTCATATATTTATTTTATTTTGTTAAGCCTTTGTGGTTTTTGTACTCTCAAATATGTTTATTTTATATATTTCACTTGATTTTTGTATTTTACTTTATACGTGCTTTAGATCTTCTAAAATTTAATATATTAACTAGTAGTGAACTTACGTTTTGCGTAGATTGTAAATAATATACATATTTTAAAATAATTAATTGAATAATTTTAATAAACTAAAATTATAATTTAATTAAATAAAAAATGAAAACTTAAAAAATTATTGTAATAATTTTATTTTTTTATTTTTTATTAAAAGTACATATATACTTTTAAAATGTATGGTAATAATAATAATTGCATAAATAAAAGAAAAAAAAAAGAAATAGTTAAAAAAAGGAATATTTTAGTTAGAATAAAAGACATAATTTTTTATGGAAAGAAAGAGTAATGTTTTAGATGTAATAGAATTATAGTGTTTTACATGGAATAGAACTAGTGTATTCTAACATAAGATTTTTTATAGAAAATATTGTGAATTTTAATAACTTAACACATAAATTTTTAGGAGCGAATGCTAAATTATGAAGAGGGACACTTGTCAAATTTTAAATTTAATAACTTTTGAGCCTCAACATTTAATATATACTAGTTATGGATCCATGCACTTGTCACGACCCAATCTTGAAAGTCATGACCGACGATAGGGAGCGAGAATTCACATAAATCCAGAACCCGTAGCAAGCCTTAAACATAACATTCACACTAAATATAACCACAAATATGCCTCAAAAATTAAAACTTTTAATAACATAAAGAAATTCTCCAATATTAATATCTCAATAAAATATTTTACAATAGACATGTACATAACCTCAGTCAAAATTATTATAACGTACTACAACAAATACATACTACTGTTGCAGCGTCTAATTAATACAAGAAATGATAGTCTATAATTTACATAAACCAACCGGAGAAGAAAGAGTCTAGCGAAGAGAACTATTATACGAGGTCTGACTATAAGGATCCTGAAAAAATAATTAAGAGGGGATCAGACCTCACTGAGTGAATTAATATTATACATATGCATGTAACCTAATGCACGTACACACAAACATCAATAATAATATTCGTATATCTATATTTATATAAATATACATATAATACACACAAATGCTTGAAAATATTTTTTGTAATTTATTTTACTAGAAGATCGAAGCAAAACCCTAATATTTCCGCATCTTCAATCGTTGAACCTCACTAGCTAACATGCTCACTTAAATACCAAAATATTTTTCTTTTCCAAATTGACAGTGGACTGACCTCAAGACACTGAGTCAACCGAGCTCCCGCAGTCTCACTGCTAGCATGACTGGCCCCGAGACACGAAGTCAACCGAGCTACAGCAGTCACGCTTCTCAACCACAATTCTCAATATAATCATCAAATCATTTCACACATCAATCAATATATCATAACCTAGCATCTAGCGTACTATTGCACAACAGTCCTAATGTGACCCACTAGGTAGCACGTTCTACGGCTATCCTCCAAAAATATTTTATTCAAAATTAAATAAATAAATAAATAATTCACCATAAATGTACGCATCCATATTACAAAATTAGAATTTGCATTTAAATATTCTTATAAAGACGTATATATGCATGTATGATCATATTCAAGAAATATAAATGTATGCATATATAAAATCATAATAAATTCATATTCATTCAAAATATGGATGCCAAATCATGAATTCTACATGTCATGCATACATATAATAATAACTCACAGGTGCGCACTCCTCTACTCTAGTTCGGCTAGCCCAGTCCAGAAGACCTAGCTCATGGTGCAGCTAAAAGAAAGTAATAATAAATAAATAATTAGAAATAAATTTCTAATTTTATACTTTAGAGATTTTTAAAGAACAACTCGATCTCAATATAATATTGTCCGATATACCCCAAAGGATCACAAGCCTCTTGTCTCAATGACTTAAAACAATCATATCACAACACGGTCGTAACAAAAATTCCATTCATTCCTTGTCTCAAATGATAAAAGGTTGTGTCCCAAACACTTGCCAATTCACTAACCCTGCCATACCCCATGTATGGACTTACTATTTCTTATAACACATGCACTTGTGCTAAAAAAAATTCTCTGCATCGAATGCTCATTTGAGCCAGCAATTCATTATCAATGTTCGCTTCTCTTCATCATATATATACTTTTACAGAAAATACACTTTCTAATTATTTAATTATACATAAATTACCTTTGTTTCGCCCTTTAAAATTATATATTCAACACTTAGCAGGGATGCATGCAAGCATTTTTATTTGTTATTAATTATCATAGCATTATTTTCTAATATTATTAAATTAAATATAATAATAGTAATTAGTATTATTATTATTATTATTATTAAAAAAAATTTCTGATTGCCAAGCTTATTTATAGTCCTTATTAGAAAATCTAAACTGATTTGATTCAGAATCATTGTATTTAAATTTTAAGCCTCAATATTATATTAACGTATGCATTAGACTACCACTAGTTATACATTTTAAATTCCTTACTTGAATAAATATATTATTAACTAAACAAATATTCTCAAACCTTAAGTATTTAAGGTTCTACTTAAAAGCAACATGTGTCAATGAGTTAAAAAGTTATTTAATCTTACCTTTGAAATTAACTCTTAATAAGAACTGACTTTAAAATTTCTTTTTTTTTTTCCTTCTAAATACATGGTCGCTGGTAAGTGTGGTACCTATATAAATGTGTTTGCACATATTTATATGGACCCTTCTTGATATCAACTATATAAAATTTGATCAATTTCTTAAAGTTTGGTAGAAGACTAATATATATGTACATATTAAAATACGAGCCCAACATAAGATATATATATATTCCTTGTCTTGGACTCTTGAATAATTCTCATAAAATTTCAATTCCTCAGGAAGAGTCGTACTTTCTATGTCTTTATACCCAAATATGCGCTTATGTACTGTCAACTGTCCTAAAGAGCCCTTCGTCTAAAAAAAATTCAGGCTTGTGTTCCCTGAAACAGACAAACGCCGACATAGAGCCTGTGTTTTCAGATATACTAAGCAGGTAAAAATTTCAACTTTCTCTCATTGAACCTCACCATACAAAAACCCAATTTCTCCAGCTAATCAAGTTCATGTTGGGCATATTATAAGATGGACAGTTTTCGAGTAAACAATATAATACAGGTGCAACAAGGTTTTCATTTCACATCAAGCAGATTAAAGATAATTCCAGAAGAAATTCATAATAGAATTAATAGGAATTACAAGGAGGTTCACCAAGGGCATATATTTAACAAACAACTAGAGATTCAAGTTTGCAAGAATTCCTATATAACTAAATAAAAGATTTTGAGGGCAACCTTTAGAACGCGATCTAAGAGGTATAGTGAGAATTCGCTCACAGATGTTTGACAGTAAATCAAAACGTAAAATAGCAAGGTTCCAAGTAAGAAATGAAACCCAAAAATTCAGATTCATGGAAGCTGCAACAGTATCAAAACTCAAACCACTCCAAGACCGATTTGCAACCAACAAGAAAATTGCAACAAACAGCCACCATAGTTGAACCAAGAAGGAGATGTAGAAACAAAAAGGATTTCTGGATGGGAAGAAGAATTCAAGACTTATTCAAAAGGGAACCGGAAAAGGAATTCACCCACAACATCATAAAATTCAGCAGCAAGGAATTCAAAACTCAAATGAAGGAGGAGAATGTTCACTCACCGATCTCGCTTCCTTCCTCTAATTCTGCTCTGCTCTTTTTTTTTTTTTTTTTTTTTTTGAATGACGAGACCAAATAAGGATAAGGAGAAGTGGATATTCTCCAAAGAAAATTTCAGAATCACACTTTAAGCATCTAAAAAAAAACACCTACACCTTTGTCCTTTTTCTTCACTTTAATCCTCAAATATTTCTTTAATACAATCAAGTCCTAAATTAAACTAAACTTTTATGATAATTTGATCATACTTTACTTCTAGTCTCTAACATATAAATATATACATATTTTTAATTATAATTTATTATTCATATTATAAATATTTTTTTTGCATGGATGTGACAGCACTGCATAATTATATATGTTGTATTTCATTATTTTAAAAAATAAAATAATTTAAATATATAAGTTAAATTATTTTAATAACATAAAAGCTATAAATTAGTTAAACGGTTTTAAAAATAAAAATTATCTCTCGTATACATTAATATATTTTTCTTTAATTATTTTAAAATAAAAATAAAATAACTTAAATATATTAATTAAATAATTTTTATTTTTATTTTTATACTTTTTTGTAAAAATATTACATATCACAAATCTGCTTTGATTGAATTGTACATATATATAGTGACAATATTGTTGTTTAATTTAAATAACTTTTTTGTCATCTAATTTTATTTTTAACAAAATTTTAGTCTTGCATAGATTGTTTATAATTTTTTTTTAAAAATAAAAAATTAATAATCTTACTTATGATTGCAAAAAATTCTTAAGGTGGTTTTTATAGGAAGCATGCTCCAAGATTTTTCTGAATTTTAAAGAATAGTTGAAATACAAGTAAAATCTATGTGAAAAAGTTTAGAAAGTGGAATAAAAAAATGGAATGAAATTGGCTAACACATACCAATTTAATCCAATAGATTATCAATTACATTGTAACTTTAAATTTCATATAAAAATAAATTAGAAAACATAACATTGACATCAAAGAGTATTAAAAGAATGAAGGGGTAAGCTATTGACATCAAAGTGTATTAAAAGAATGAAGGGGTAAACTTACATTAGAAAGTCCAATTGAACAAAATTTAGTATAGATCATTGAAACTACCATAAATAGGAAAGCCCTTTACTATCACTT
The DNA here is from genome assembly GCA_949671775.1 of Mallotus repandus. NCBI lineage: Eukaryota > Viridiplantae > Streptophyta > Magnoliopsida > Malpighiales > Euphorbiaceae > Mallotus > Mallotus repandus. The sequence goes on along the minus strand of CATIWM010134125.1, from coordinate 8,064 downwards.
GGAGGTTTGCTATCACTGTAAAAAGAAAAAAGAAAAAAAAACTTTAAGTTGATTGTGTTTTAAAAAAAACTAAAAAGTCATTCCACAAAATAATATCTTCAACTTCAAGCAATAATTATGTAAAACATTAAAGAGTGAGAACAAAAAATGTATGTTGTTTATCTGACCTGAGATCTCATTTTCATATGGGAATAAAGAAAAAAAAAGACAATTCAACAAGTACCAGAGAACAAAACCATATTGGAGAGAGAAAATTATATATATAATAATAATAGTCGATAAAGAATATTAGTTATGTAACCTAAAAGTAACCTCTCAAATTTAAAGAATTTTATTTCAATTTTATTTCAATTATAACACTTAAAATTTTTTAAAGTATATTTTTAATAGAAAATATTGTGAATTTTTTAAAATTTAACAAACATATATGAAGTGAATACTAAATTATAAGAATAGACACTTGTTAAAATTGGAGCTTAATGACTTTGAAGCTCAGCATTTAGTATATATATATATATATATATATAGATATATATAAAAGGATCCACTGCATCATAAATATTAAAAATATAAAAATAAAATAAATACATAAAAGTCTAATAAAGCAAAATGTTTAAATCATGTGGAATCTAAAAAAGACTATAATGTGGAAAAAGAATAATTTGCACTAAAGCATCATCCTCATGCTACGAACTCATTTCAGAATCTTTTTTTTTTTTAAACAACATTTCAGAATCTTTTAAAGCTGGCATTAATGGAAATGGAGTACAATCATTGACGACAACAATTAGTGCATATAGCAAGTCCCAATACTTGGAACAGTGGTTCCCTTACTTGGATCAGCTCCAGAAATATCAGCTTCATAACTTCGCTCTCTACTTTCACCATTTAACTGCTTCTTTAACCTGCTCTTTGCCAAATCTTCTTAGTTCTATTCCCCAGTTGCTTAACACTGTTGTTTAAGATGGCCAAATTGCTTGCGGTTCTCACAAATAGAAGGTTTCCACTCATAAACAACAGATTGAATTAATTTTTACCCTTTCTCATCTTCTAATGTGATATGATAGACTCAGGAAATTCCCCACTAACAACCATTTCTACCAAAATCCTTGCATGGTCCAACTTGGCTCTTGTAACAGTACATTTATCACAGAACAAAGATTTTCCAAAAATACTTCCCAACTTGCTTAACATGTCATTCCTCCAAAAATTCCCAAGGTAAACCAGGAAATTGAATCCAAATTGGAACGGAACGAATTTCTGACACTTTTATATCCATTCTAGGTTGCCATTTCTTCAAAATTAATGGTCACTTATCAAAGGTAAGAGGTCCATCTTCCATTGCTTGAGCACAACCATCATCATCTTGAAATTATTAACAAATAAAAAAAATTGTATTCTCATATTAGAGAAGGACGAATGCAAAATCTAAAGCAATGTTTGATTCGTGAATATACAATCTGTTGCAATGTTATCCCAGCAACAGTTCGCGATGATATTTACGAGGTATTCATATCATAGATCATACTAGATTTATGTTTTTCTAAGAAAGCTTAATTTTCTTATTATTAATAATAGTATATACCAAAAAACACAGGGTTCAAGAGCTATGCTATCTGATAAAGACAAAAAAACCAAAGGTATGCATAAGCATATATTTTATAGATTTTACAAAGTTTTTTTTTCTCTATTTTATTTTTATTTTATTTAAAATGGTGTTGCTAAAGTGATATATTTTTATTTTAATTATACAACAATAGAAACCCTCAAAATTAGAGTTGGTCAGCAAAAATATGGTAGATCGTTATTTTATTGGTATTGATGGTGATGGTTGAAAATATATATTTTTTTCATCAAAGTTGATAAAAGGGCGTCCAAGACCCACGGCCTTGCCCTCCAACAATCAGGTCACTAGGCCAGACTTCAGGAGCCTGTGGAAAATATTTGCAACTTCCACCTGCAAGATCTAATACATTAAAGATGTTATAGCCCAAACTCTAAATGCAAATAGAAATCATCAATAGATGTTGTACAACAATGAATATCTGTTCTAAAATTAAATAAGCAACAAAATGACTATATTTGGAGATGTCCTGGTAATTAAGAACATATATATTACGTACAACAAATATATGCATATATCACATAAAATGATCTGTTTGGATTAATGGCAGATGGTCGTGGCGAATATTAAAAGGGAATTTCTTCGCCTATTTGAGGTGCATTGTACAAATAGTTAGGTCTGTGATATCTAAAACACATTCTATTGTCAATGCAAGTATAAACCATCCAAAATATATGGCACGACTATCGATTAAGTGCAATACTTTTGGTGCACATAGACAGTATTTTTTTTATGGCAAAAAAATATAGATAAAAATTATAAATAAGCCATGCTGGGTTTAATTTCGCTGAATTAAAAATTCATTTTATTTTTAAATAAATTTTAAAAATTTATTTCATTTTATTAAAATATATTTGATTTAAATAAATATTTTATAAAATAAATTCATTTAGACATTTTAATAATTTTTAATTTAATATCAAGTAAATATAATCAGCCAGATTTACAAATAAATTCTATTTTTATAAAATTCATTTATACCAAATGCACTCTAACTCTTTATTTGGTTCAATTCCACCAAAGAATTCATTTCATTTCAAAATAAATTCCAAATAGAATTTATTTTCAAATGAATTTCAAATTCATTTAAACCAAATATACTTTATTAATAAAAATTGATTTAGTTTCAAACAATTCTACACAATTAAAAAGTTAAAATTTGAAATTTGAAAAGAATTTTACAAAATTTTCATTTAAACCAAACATATTTCCTTAGATTTGTAAATTAATTCCACAAAATTTTATGAAATTCATTTGAACCAAACAAATTATAAACAAACTATAAGAGAAATTTCACTTTACTTGCCTGCAAACAAGTAATTCTTGCTGCTTAAGATCCACATACATAGGCATATATAACCCCTAACGACGGACAACTGCTATTCTACTAATCCATTCTTCACAGATTATCAGCTACACATCATACATTCAGTTAAGGAAAGAATCCCTTGCTCTTCAAGCTCTCAACTGCATCCTTAATAATTTGCTCCATGGGAATAAATTCTAAACCCAAGTCCATCATCTTCTTAGCTCCATCCTTTGCCCTCAACAACCTTGGCTGTGTATCCCTTGGCAACCTGCAAAAAAGAGAGTTTCAGGATTTCAAGCAAGCAGAGGTAACAGTATCATGCTCATGAGAAGGTAGCTCTCCATGACATTAAACAGTGTGACCAAACCAAACAAAGCATGATGATGATCCTCACACAAGGCCAAAACACATTTCAAGTACAATCAAGAACAGGAAACTTGATTTCAAAACAATGGCAAATCAGAAAATAAAATTACTAGTTATAATATATGCATAAAAGCAGCAAATCAAACTCCTGGGAGTAATGGATGCATATAGGTTGTTGACTTTTTTACCTGGGCACCTTATATTCAGGATATAATTCAGCAACCTTGGCCGCAAAGTCACCATAATGAGATATTGCTTCAGCACACAAATGCCTACCAGATGCTGATGGGTTTTCATATACTATGATATGTGCCAAGGCTACATCTTTGAAATGGACAGATCCCATAAAAACATCCTCGTATGTTTCTGTGCAACCTGCAGCAAGGATAAGATATCATTATTAGAGTTTTTCCTGATTGAAAGGGATCAGAAACATGGAACTCTGAAGTAATACCAGTTTACTTATCGAAGAAGGGAAGTTTTAAATCCTGAAGAGCTACGAATCCATGATTATGATCAATAGGTGGAATGATTCGATGCTTAATACTACAACAACACTCTAGTATAATGGAAGAAAGCACAGTCAAAAATGGGGGCGCAGAGCTACATTAATGAGTGAGTTGTTTGACCCCACTCCAAACTGGGAAATTTTCAAGGAACTACTTAAAGGTATTATATAATCATACATCTGTCCTACTAATTTCACATTTTGACCCCACACTAAAGATTGAATTTTTACTCTACTATGATTTAAATTTTAGCTTTGATCATACTTAGATTTTCTGCTCCGTTCCTGAAAACAATGTGAAGTGTGAAACTAATTAAGTTCTATTTTTTCTTGAACATTGATTTCCCAACTTTGCATGCACTTGTGTCTGAAGCCTTTTCTATATCAGATGTCAGTATCCAGCCAGAGAATCTCTACTGTCAAACAATTCTTTTAAGTTGAAGACTTGAAATGTCTGATTTCCAAGGTGAACATGTTATATAATTTAAGAATGTGTAATTTGCAGAAATCATATCCATAAAAATATTTTCTGCAGATAACTTTTTTTCAAAAATCTAATCGTTATTTCCAATTTGGCTATAATACTGAAAATCAACTAGAAATCACTTTTTGACATTCGAAGTGTATAAACAAATTAATTTTCCATTAAAGCATTTGAGACAATGGGAGCTTGCCCCATTTAGTTTTATTATACTTCTGCAGAAGATGAAATTATAACTAAATGATTAAGTTGTTGATTGCTCTTGAACATATCGTTCAATGAACTAGTAGCATGTTCCTATTTAAATTTATACTTCATTCACTCCCTTTACATTTTGCAAGAGTCTAGATTACAACTTTTCATTTCCATTACAAATCAATTTTTGTCAAACATTACTTGATGTTTCTCCAACAATAAAATTAGTGATGTTTCTCCCAACTATGAAAATATTTCTACTAGCCAATTTCCTCAATACCCCCACCAGAAAGAGAAAAAGAGTATCCAGTATGATGTTTTCCAGAAGAGTTAGCACTTTACTTGTTAAAAGGAAAGAAAGGGTGCAAGAGAAAAGAAATAAGATATATATATATATATATATATATATATATATTTGTCAATAATATGATGCAATATCATTTCCTAGTAGGAGACAAAGTTGGGGGAGAAGGAAACCAAAAAAGAGCCTACTGATACTGGGTTGAATCTTCAAATGTTTGATTCTAAAATAAATACACATATAACAAGGGTAGTGTAATTAAGCCAATTTCCGTAAGAGAAACATCAGAATGGCACTCTTATATTCCACTGCCTGTCTAGAACATATATTTAGTACAAAGAAAGGAAATCATCTGCATAACTTTGAACTTTTGCAGATTTTAGTTTACGGACTTGAGCATAGCCTATAAACAAAGGAAATCATCTGCATAATTTTAACTCTTGAATATAGGCTAGGCTCAAGTCTGTATACTAAAGTCTGCAGAATGCAAATGATTTCATTTCTAACTTCAAACAAAATTAAAGTCTGCAAAAGGTTGCATTATTTGCATAGAAAAAGGAAGACTCCCAAATAACAATTAAAGACTACTTCAACTTCAAGTAAATAAATCAATTTAATCAATTATTATACAAATGAAAGGGCATTATAATAACTAGAAATTTACCTTGAAGAAGACGCAGAAGCATCAACATGCTAGCATTTAGATTTGGTGAAATAACAGGACCCATAACTGTACCTGGGTTCACCACCACCACATCCAACCCCTTCTCCTTGGCAAATTCCCATGCAGCTTTCTCCGCTAGTGTCTTAGATAATGAATACCAACACTACCAAAACAACAATATAGAAAAAGAAAAATCAACAATACTAACTAACTTACATTAGATAAATAAATAAAAATGATTTTAACCCTTGTAATCTAACTTTTTTGTCCTTTTAAAATTTTGTTCTTTCTTTCCTTACTGATAGAAGTTATTTATGTAATTTGTATTGTTTCCCTTCACCTTCTTTAACTAACTTCCTTCCCAATCAAGGTTCAACATTATTTTCCTTTAGCCCTTACCTTCTATTCTCCTTATTCCCTTCTCAATCCAGCTCCACCTCCTCTTCTTTAATTTTCACTCTTTTCCAAAGCTTCTCAACTTAGATGGTCATGTCACATGTGAGTGATATCATATCATATTCAAAACTCAGGAAATTTAAAATATATATACATATATATTAAGTAGTAAGACAACATTGCTTACTCCATGTTGCTTGCAGTATTCAACATCAGTCCAGCAATCCTCGGACTTGATGACGTCAGCAGGCCAGTTAGGACTGGGAATAATAGCGGAGATAGAGGAGGTGGCAACCACGCGCTTAACACCTTTCTCCTTGGCCGCCGTTAGCACGTTTAACGTTCCTTTAATTGCCGGATCCAGAAGCTGCCTCTGTTTTATATATTCATTAAACGCTTAAAACAACGGCCCCACCAATTCTTCTTTTTCTTCTTTTTTTTTTAAATTAAATTTCAATAAAATAAAACCTACTTGAGGATCTTCAACTTTATCGACGATGCAAGGAGAGGCCAAATGGAAAACGCCGGCACAGCCGTCGACGGCGGGGACGATGGAGTTGTAATCGAGAAGGTCAAGTTGGTAAAGATGAAGACGAGACTCTGCTCCTTCTAGAGCCTGTAAATGCTTCGTTTCCTTTTCATCATCTTCGCATATATAAGAAAAAGAAGAAGAAAAAGAAGAAGAAGAAGAATTAAAAAATAATGGGACATTAAAATTATATGAATGTTGATTAAATAAATAAAATTTAGATAATTAACTGAGATTTTGAACAGTAGCGCGAACTGTGTAGCCGCGTTGGAGAAGAAGATGGACGAGCCACGAACCAATGCAACCGCTTCCTCCGGTTACGCATACAATCTCTCCCTCTTTTGACATGCTGCTGCTGCTGTGTTGTATCTGCTGTTAGTGGCGATGGCGATAGGTCTGTGAACTTTGCAGTTGAGTAGAAGAAGCAGCCGATTGTCCAAAATGCCCTCTTCCTTTGTAGGAGATGAGCGAGCATGCAGAGGAGGTGTCCACTTTGTCTTAACATGTCTGACAGCGACAGTTGCGGTTTGGCACGTGCATTGGGTGTTGGAGTGGAATCCGAAGTGACCCAAAATTATTTTTTTATAAGACAAAAAAAAGGATAATTAAAGTTTGTGGATACAATGTAATTATAATTCATGTATATATACAATACATATATTGAATTTTTCATTCATTATACACACATATAGAGATTGTGATAAAAATAACTAAATTATATAAAAAAATGAGAAAAGTAAAAAAAAAAATTTGCGATTTGAACTATAATCGACTACACCATGAGGTTTGAATCCTAACGAACTAGTATTCTATGTTTTATTTCGTTAGTAAATCAGTTAACTCCGTCAATAATATTGATGTGACAAAAGGTAAAATGGTCTAACCACTTAAATTTAATATTTTAATTAAAAAGTCATAACAACTGTTCATTTCTCACGTTCAAAAAAAACAACTGTTCATTTTTTTAAAGGAACAACTATTCATTTTATTTACAGAAAATTATTATCATCGTCGCCCCACCTCAAGCACCGTCATCAACTTTTTTTCGGTTAATCCATCCAAACCACCACTAGCACCACCTGTTACCAAACCACCACCACCATCATCTTCTTTTTTCCGGTTAACCAAACCACCACCACCACCATCTTCTTTTTTCTGGTTAACCCATCCAAACCAATACCACCACACTACCACCTGTTACCAAACCATCACTCGCTCTTCTATTGATTCTTCACCATCTTTGTCACACCTCGTCTCACGTAGCCCGAGATGGACGCTTAAAACCAACCATTCAAAATAGCGTTTAAGTCAATCAAATTATATTATAAACATTGCTAATAAAATTGAAAATAATATCTTGGAAAGATTTGGTCTCATTTAAGAAATAAAAACTTTGTAATTGATACGTTTATTAATAACCGCTATAGTATAAGAAAATTGAGTATTATAGAAAATAAAGTTTTTAAATTATATTGATATTGGTAATTATATAACGAAAACGTAATATAGAACATTATTTAGGCAATACACAACATGTTCTAAACAGTTGCTTTACATATAATCTAGCCACCATCGTTTAACTTCAAATATTCTTTTACAGTACTTTATAAAGACAAGACTAAAAATTAAATAAAATAAAATACAAGGCTTCACTGACAAGGATGTTGGCCAACCTTATTCTGAACTTCTAT
>CATIWM010134120.1:0-12713 GCA_949671775.1 Mallotus repandus | reverse complement strand
GAAGAAACCCTTAGATATTGGAGTAATGAGTGCTAATCATGAAATGGGTAGATTTTGAAAGGAGTAGCTTGATTATATAGGCATAAGGTCAGACTCAAGTCTCTGTTATGGAGCTTTTGCAATGTAGGGATAGATGGGAAGCAAAATCATGTGATAGTTGGTAGCAAGAGGCTATTAAGGAGGTGGGCATGTTCGATTATGTTTCAAGATTAACATCATAGAGGAGCAAATATTGATATATTTCTATCCTTTTGTCAAGTAGGCAACTAGCAAAATAGATATAAGAGTGGGTATGATATCAAATTGTGGGAAAAGTGAGAATGAAGCTTGGCAAAGAGAAGACGACAATTGCAAAAGAATAATACTCGAGTTCAATGTAGGTAAGACAAGTTAATCTATAAAAATTATAACATATTCCTCTTTTCAGAGGTGAAATTGAAAATTTTGATTCCATGTTTATAGTTGTTTCTTCATCATCTTTATTTATTATCTTACCATTTCGACTTGCTTTCTCCCACTCTCTCACATATATGCACACATCCTCATGAATATGTACATGTGTGACTCTTATTTAAATAAAAATGGGTGCCTTTTTTAACATTTCCTTTATGTTTCTAGCTATGTGGAGTTAGAGGAGGTGGGAATGCTATAGCGCAAGCCATCTATTGGCAAGTGAAAAAGGGCTTTCCTTTGTATTAGCATTTGAGTCGGAGAGAGACAAGAGTGTAATGATTTAACCAAAAACAACGGGAAAAAAATGAGAACGAAGACTCGCTAAATCAATGAAAACATATGTATTATACTTAATTATAAATAAATAAATAAATATTTATGTTATTTATACTATATGATTTTATTTTAAAATATAGTTATTTTTTTGCACTACTAGAATATTAGGAAAATATAAAAAAATTGGCAACAAAAATTAATAATAAATATTAAAGTAGTTAATTTTTTTAAGGAAATGTTGGGATATATAAAAAAAATAAAAATATAATAATTAGTTTAAATTATATTTTAATTTATATGTATTGAAATAAAGTTGATGTTTTATGCAAATTTTTCATTATTATGTCTATTTTTTTTTTTTTACAGAATGTCTCTTTTCTTTTACTTGCTGTTAATTTGCTACTTTTTCTCGCTCTGATAGCAACTAACATTAGCAAATTCTTGAAATACCAGATTATGCTTGTTGGGCCTGATGACCGATCTCACTTAGGAACTTAAATAAACTCTCATAGTATTAAATTTAACTAATTATAATTTTTTTTGAGAATTAATTAATTGTAATTATTACATTGAGTTTTACCCTGTAATATAGGTTTGTAATAGTATGATTTACCATGTTGTATCGTGTTATTGGCTTTGCCATTTTTTTGTTTGTTTTCTAAATTTTTCCCCAATACCAACGTGTCTTTTTTGTTAGCCTTTTTTGTTTGAGTGTAAGATATACACAAAACTTCAATGTCAGGGTAATTTTTTTTTTTGGATGAGGGGGAGGGTAGTTAATTTTCACTATTTTTTCTGTTTGGGTTCATTTTTTACATTTGGTTTTATAGCCTGAAAGATGGGAAGCTTAGATTCAAGATTACAAGATGTTAAGAATGTATTTTTGTGGTTTTAGTGACATTTTCATTCTTTTTATTTTGAAAGTGGCATCATAAAATTTAGTATTTGTATTCTACTTTTTCTTAGAATTTATTTTTCTTTGGATAGATTTTTGAACTTCTTCTATTTATAATTGTACTCCACTTTATTTATAATATAAATGACTTAATTATTCTCAATTCAAAAAAATTATATTTATTTATTCATCTTTGTTAAATTTTTTCAAAGTTTATGGCACCAGTAGAAAATTGATAGATACCAAAATATTTTTTATATAATATTTTTATTCATATTTTTTATATCACCCACGCATAGCGCGGGCGTACGTCTAGTGTATATATATATAGAGAGAGAGAGAAAGAAATTCTTGGGTATTCTTGGTTGAACTCAATTTGTCACGTAGGATTATAAACTTTTCACTATGTACTTGACAAGTAGCACAATTAGGTAGCATTTATTGTATTTTTTAACTTCAAAAGTTAAACATCTAACCATGATTATTTTTAATACATTTATAAACTTTTTTTTTAATTATGATTTTAAAAAAATTTCATATGTTATCATTTTTTTATATAAAATTATGGGTCATTTAAATAAATAAATAAAAATCTCATATGCCTTAATTAGTTAATTAATTGCATTCCAGCTTCTAGTCAAGCTGATCTTTGAATTAAATAAATAAATAAGTATATAAAACTCACTTGATCTTCGAATTAATAACATAATTAGTTAAAGTATAAATGAGTAAATAAAATCACCTCTTCTAAAGTGTTGCTTCATGTTTCTCTAATAACTATTGGGTTTTAAATCATTTTCAACATGTTTCTGATCGATACTTCACAAATAAAAATCAAACGAATACCTCAACAATAGTAAAATTAGGCGGCAACGTCACAATGCCAATATGTTGTTATTAGTTTTAAATTTACAGTATAGTTAGGTATCAATCAACTATATATATATATCCCTAGTGAGTTTTACTTATTATTTTAGAAAATAATCCCTAGTGAGTTTTACTTATTATTTTCGAAAATAACCTATAATTTTATATAAAAAATTCATAACATATGAGATTTTTTAAAAAAAATCATAATTAAAAAATTTTTATAAATGTGTTAAAAATAATTATGGTTAGATGTTTAACTTTTGAAGTTAAAAAGTACAATAAATGTTACTTAATTGTGCTACATGTCAAGTTTATAGTTTAGAGTTCATAATCTTACGTGGCAAACTGGATTCATCCAAAAATTTCTCGTGTGTGGGGTGTTATGAATAGATTTTCTTCATGAATTCCCTATTTAAAGAGTCAAACTAAAAAAAATATCTTCAATACACTCTTTATATTTTTCTTTTTAGAGCAGAGAGTCGGTTTGACTTTCTACATATAGAGAGTCAAACTTCATTCTTCACTCTAAAATATTTCAATTCCCTATTAATTGATATTTATCTATTTATTTAAAAGGTTTTTCTCTTTCATCAAATGAAGGGAAAAATTAAATAAATAGAGGAAAAGTTTGTAAAAAATAAAGGAGAAAAAAAATTAAACATTAATATTTATTGAATAAAGTAAAATAAAAATTAAAAATATTAAGAGTTTATTGGAGTTATACAAATTTCTTCACTTTTTATACTCAAAATTTTTTTAAAATACTTTTTATTATGTAAAAAATATTTTTTAAAATAAAAAATACTATTAGAAATGCTTTTAACTTGCATTAGCTAAGCAATTCCTTTCAGGTTAAACAATTTTATTATGTATTAATGCCTGTTTGGCCGCTTTTGTAAAAGGAAATAATCATATTTAATTTCAAGTGATTTGAATACAGTTAATTTATGATTTAGACAAGATTGTTCATAGATTTTCTTCTTCAATGAATACAGTTAACTGTTGGTGGATGAAATAGTTAAGGTCTAAACTCTTAATTAGATGTTTGAAAAAAAAAAATCTTTAGATGTTTCACATGATTCATGAATTTTTTTTTAATTACAAATATTTAAAATTTACTAAATTTTAATTAATTCAATTTTATTCGGATGAAATTATAAGGAGGGCAAAATTTTTCAATAACTAATTTATCGCAATTATAAAATTTGAACTCAGAACATAATTTAAATAAGAATAGCTCTCCCTGTCAAGTGATTCCACATTTATTGGTAAATAAATATTTAAAATTCTAGATATTATAGTTTGTATTAATTTAGGGATTAAATAGAGGAATATTATTTATTTATTCGGAGTATATTACATGAATAAATAAATTGTAAGTGTTTTATCTACTTCACTCAGTATATTATATTCAGTGTAAAAAAAATGGCAAACATTAGTAATGTTTGATTTTTTTTTTTTTTAACATATGAAAAAAAGGTGGGATTGAACCATGACTTCACCTTACTAAGTTACAAAGAGAGCACATGTTTGAGCCTATTTAAGTGCTTATTATAATAGGAAAAATTTCAGAAAGATGGCTGGATTTTTAAGGCTTTTTCTTCTAAAAACTGTACTGTTTCTGTTCAAAATCCTTCATAGAAGACTAGGGTACCTGCAAGAATCATTAAAGATCAACAGTGATTCTCATTCAACACATCACCAAAAGCAGCAGCAACGCTACTCACGTAGCTCTTTTGTCCACAACCCAATATCAAAAGATCATGATCTTTCACCAAAGGAGACGTTACTGGTGTTTGATTCTGAGGCTACATTGTTGAGATCACCTTGTTTGTTCCCTTACTTCATGCTTGTTGCCTTTGAAGCAGGAGGGCTTTTAAGGGCTCTCATTTTGCTTCTTGTATACCCTTTAGTTTGTTTAGTTGGCAAGAACAGTGAGCTAGGTCTAAAGATTATGGTTTTCATATCTTTCTTTGGGATCAAAAAGGATAGGCTTAGGGTTGGAAATGCTGTTTTGGCCAAGTTTTTTCTTGAAGATGTTGGGTGTGAAGGGCTTGACATGGTAATGAAATGTGGTGCTAACAAGAAGATGAAGATAGGAGTGAGCAAGCTGCCTAAAGTTATGGTTGAAGGGTTCTTGAAAGATTACATTGGAGTGGAGTGTGTTGTGGGCAGAGAGTTGATGGTGATAAGAGGGTATTTTGTAGGATTAATACAAGGAAAAGATGTGGACTGTTTTGGTAGTTTCCATGAGTTTGCTGTTGAGGAAAACAAAGAAATTGGTCAGTATGATGTTGTGGGTATTGGTTGCTCCTCCTGCAAGTTCTTCACACAGGCAAATACTTCGACATTGTAAGGTTGATCCATCACTCCCTCCTCTATCTCTCCTTCTGAACTAATTTTCCGAACATGCATTTTATCAAATCTTGTTCTTGGAAGAGAAGTGTTAAATTATTATGAAGTTTTTATCATCAAATTATGTCAGGTTTATACAAAATGTAATTTTTAATTGCATTTTATATACAATTAGAAATGTCGGCAGGTTTTATATATAATAATTTTTGGAGTATTTTAGCTTTAGATTCTTTTTAAATTTGAATAATATTAATTTTGATATGAAGTTATTTTTGTATAACGATCCGAGGGGAGTATTATCTGAATTCTTTTCATTAATAGCGAAATTAAATGATCTAAATATAACTAAACAACAAAAGGTGTGGTTTTATCCTTTTGAGACAAATAAAAATTAATTTTCATAAATATGAAGTTGACAATTCAGTATAAAGTAATTACATTTTCAAGACTAGTATCTACAACGGTTAGATTTAGTTAGAAGGGCAATTTACAAAATTACATGTTGCTGCTAGAATAGATCATAGCAGCCCAAGGATTGGTCTGCTATCAATTAAAACTGAATTAAATTCTATTCATTAATTGCATCTAAATAATTGACCACTCTATGTAGTGGTTGTTCTGCATTTCCATTTGATGAATGATCTTAAGCTATGTTGCAACAGGAGGTTCACTTGGTGACAGAAGCAGAGAAAAGGAATTGGCAAATCCTTCCAAAAGAAAAATACCCAAATCCATTGATCTTCCATGACAGTAGATTGGGTTTCAGGCCAACACCATTTGCTACAGTTGCCATGTTCATGTGGCTTCCATTCGGTCTCTTCCTCAGCATCATCAGAATGACTCTCGGCATTCTATTTCCGGCTACGATTGCTGCTCCGATTCATGCCCTGACAGGAGCAATTACTGTAATTTCTAAACCCAAAGACTCGCTTGCTTCGACCAAGAACGAAGGAAAACCAACAAGAGCACTCTATGTTTGTAACCACAGAACGTTGCTAGATGCTGTCTATATCTCAGCAGCTCTAATGAAGCCTGTCACTGCAGTCACCTACAGCATGAGCAGGTTTAACGAGGTGATATCCCCCATTAAAACCGTCCGCTTAACTAGAGACCGAGAACAAGACAGGAAACTGATGAAGAAAATGCTAAGCCAGGATGATGTTGTGGTTTGCCCCGAAGGAACAACTTGCAGGGAACCTTACCTTCTGAGATTTAGTCCATTATTTGCAGAGATTACTGACGAAATAGTTCCTGTTGCTATACATGTGCAGATCAGTATGTTCTATGGATCAACAGCAACAGGACTTAAATGTTTCGACCCAGTATTTCACTACCTAAACCCTCGTCCAGTATATTTCGTCAAGATTCTTGAGAAGTTACCCAAATCCCAGACGCATATCGAAGGTGGAACATCAAAGTATGATGTTGCCAATTATCTGCAGAATGCAATTGCCAGAGCTCTAGGATTTGAGTGCACCAAACTTACAAGGAAAGACAAGTACAGCATCTTGGCAGGTAATGAGGGAATCATCTAGGCACTACATGAGACTACTGCTATAAGTCTGTAAGCTTGAATAAAAACTATGTATTAGGAATGGACTATGACATGACTCTAGCCTCTCCAGTTTTAAGCTTGAAAGAATGCTATTGTGGTAGTTCAATATTTGACGCTGTCATAGAGGGCCTGCTCAAAATTAAAGAAAACACAAGGCAGGTTTAACTCTTGAACAAATTAGACAGAGTTGCTATCTGGCAGGCAAGTTGGAATGGATCTATTCAAACTACATTTTCATTATTTTTTCAAAACTTGTTTGAAAATTCCCTTGTGAAGCGATTTTCTAAAGCAAGGGACAACATGACAACCTATATGGTATACAAGGAAGCCAAAAGCTACAGCTACAAGTTCAAGCCCCAATCATAAGGCTGGTACTGCACTTTCAATTGACCATCAGCAAGCAACTCCAGCAAAGCTGCAGAGTTGGCAGGCTCCAAGTAGTTTGATGCATGCTTGAGTACCTCTGACTCATTCTTGCCAAAATCCATGTCAAACCTGTGCATAAAGTAAGAAGATAACATCAGCAAACAAACAACACTTGTCCAGTCTGATAATAAAACATACGTGCAACACAGTTTGTTAAAGATAAAAATACATTATGCTGGCATGCACACTTGCAGGTGCAAAACTTAAAATAATTTCAAAACCTGTTTGATAAAAATTATGATGCAAGGCAGTGAGTGCTACAGAAGATGGGAAATAACCTTCACAAAGACATCATATTATTTGTCTACATTAACTTCTGGCAAGAAATATAAAGTTTGTATTAAAACATGTTTTACCTTACCATGAAGATATGTAGGAAGTAGTTCATGAATGTCAGCCTCAAAGTCAAATGTACACATCTGATTCCCCCTAAACATTACTGCTCTTCCAACATTTATGAAATTCTGTTCTATGCAGCATGGCTCTTTACATGTTAAAATTTTTTCGTGTTTGCATGTTCATGCATGCACTCTATTTTATATGCTATGTAAGTGAGAAAATTCACATTGTTGTCCCTCTTCAGACACTGTAATTCAGAGAATCAAGAGAAACTGATGCATCAAGTGTCATAGAATAGAACTTACCACTTAAGGATCTTACTGACATATGCAACCTTGGCATTCACATCAACAAGAAGTCCCCCACCTCTTAAGAAATTACGGGATGCATCCATCAACTCCTTATCAACATTACCTGGCGAGTAACATTGAAGTGCAGGCCCGGATCGAGTACCATTAACAAGTGCAAAGTGAATTAGTGGCTCTGGATAGGGAAGAGATGCCTGATAATGAACATGAATGGAGCATTAGATGACTGTATTGCTAAATTCAACTTCCACATAATAAAGAAAATAAATGAATATTTGATATTTCATGAATGTATCCAAAGTTTGCAGAGACAGCAAAGACCATCAACCTTTGTTACTTCCTCCTATCCCCAGCCCACCCAAGAGCAAAAAGATAGAGAAGGGAAGACAAAGGGAAAACATAAAAGAAAAAGCAAAAACACTGCCAGCAAACTTGGCCAACAAGCCCACCCAAGAGCAAAAAGATAGAGAAGGGAAGACAAAGGGAAAACAGAAAAGAAAAAGCAAAAACACTGCCAGCAAACTTGGCCAACAAAAACAATTACCGTGACTTCAATATAGCATGCATGAAAAGCAAAAATTAAAGAGAAAAACAAACTGTACACATCAATTCAAGATTCAAGAAAACAAATTAGACATACCTTACACCGTTTATCATTCACCCCAAATGGTTTCATGAGATTGTACGGCACTCGCTGGTTGCCCCTTAAAATGCCATTTTGAATGGCTGAAAGTGAG
This sequence comes from Mallotus repandus, assembly GCA_949671775.1. Classification (NCBI taxonomy): domain Eukaryota; kingdom Viridiplantae; phylum Streptophyta; class Magnoliopsida; order Malpighiales; family Euphorbiaceae; genus Mallotus; species Mallotus repandus. The sequence continues at coordinate 4,499 of CATIWM010134120.1, read as the reverse complement.
AATGTGCACCCACCAATTACATACTTGAAGTCCCCAAAAAACTTCCTTCGTTCCAATGCTCCATCCGGATAACCCAAAACCAATATTGCATGAATGACCATCATATTGTAGAGATTAATGAAGAAAGCAAGCTTCTCTTCCCTTGGTAAATCTTGAAATTCTACCCTCTGGAGCTCTTGAATTATCCTCAAATATCTGTGAAAACATCTTTGTCAACAAACACATGTTGATAGACAAATAAAATTCATTATGACAACAAAATACTCAATTTTAGAACTACATGGCATACCTTGCAAATTCCTCACTTCCGTGAATAGTTCTATAGTCAACATGCTTTCCATCTTCAGATGTGTAGGCTTCAATTATTGCATAAAACAAGAATCTCAATCTTGATGCAATTTCTGTAATGGGTTTAGGCTTTGCCTCAATTATACCCCTTGGAATGTTATGACAGTTAGATGTAACAGTAGGGTCATCGTCCAAAAACCAGTACAAGTGGTTGCCATCCTCAAATAGATTCTCTCTGCAGTGGTAGGAATAATAAACCACATGGAAATAATTATCGGTTAAGAATATCAAATAAGTTTCATGATCTCACAAACACAATGTGAAGTCAATTAGGAATATTTCTAGGAACTCACTCCAGAACATGTCGGAAGAAGAGTTTGCTTGCAAGCTTTCGTCCAAATTCAATGGCCTGTTTCATAAGAATAAGGGCAAGAAAAAAAAATTAATAATGATTATATATTGCTAGAACATGAGTGAACTGAGCAATAACATTTAGTTTTAAATTTTCATTTTCAGGGAAAAGAAACAACCGGCTTATTTATTCAATAGGCAACTCATGAAATAACAGAATCAATATTTGGAGCAGTCTAAAGTGTAATGTGTCACACGACAGGAAATGCATGAAAAGAGCTTTAATCCACAGCCACGGCTAAATTAAATAATTTTATTCAAGTAATAAAATTGTTGAAATCTACAAAACTACTCATAAAAAGCAGCACCAGGTACTCATATATCACATATGTTGACATCGAACAAGCAATGACTAGACAAATGTAACACAGCATAAGTACCTGGTAGACAGCCAATAAAACAGGAATGCATATTATGCAAGAGATCAAAATGATTTGCCATCACACCATTACAGAGCCAAAGAAAAGGATTCAACAGTGCATGTCAGTGGAATTAACCTCATAAATTGTAGGAACTACCTCAAGTTGCAGAGATGATAAAGTTTTACCAGGCGTTGCTCTGCAAAACCAGAAGCAACCAACTAGACATTTTCATTCTAGGAACTATTTTGAATTTCAGTCATCAAAAGCCTCTAATATTCCAAGTTCATAAAACTTTCAGCAGCAATGTCAGAATGTCTATAGCAACCGTATGTTAAATTTGTGACAGACTTCATATGCTCCAAAAGGAACTTAGTTTTAAAAGAAAGATTCAAAGTATCTTCATGTGGCATCAAATCTACATGATCAATGCCTAAAGCAAATGACATTTTATCCAACAGACCAAAAGAAAGGCTTAAATAAACTGTTACTTCCAACATAACAACTATTACTTTTCTGGCACCCTAAATGTCTCAAAGAAGGAAAAGAAGATAATACAACATACATCTACTCTCTCCAAGTACTGGTCTTCTGATAAGAAATCTACAGCCTCTGAACCTACAAAGCAGCTGCTGAACCTTCGCATTTTATAAAACCGGTCCTTAACAACTACAGATTCTTTCATTTTCCGGACAATAAGAGCTAATTCATCAATAGCCCCACTAGTTGACACATCATCTTCACCAGACAGTGGCGGTAAAGGAGCCTCATAAGCTGGTGCTTCATTAATCAAGTAATCAATCTTCTCTTCAAGTTTTCCAGATTCAGACATTCCCTTGAGCTCACTTAACCCTCCAATCACAACCTCATTAAAGAACACCTTAGGAACAGAAGAAGACCCCGTAAACTTCTCTAGCTCCAGTTTTCTACTGGGGTACACATCAATATTAATCTCAACATATCTAAGCCTTCTATTATACAGAAATAATCTAACCTCTTTACAATTTTGACACCCTAACCTAGTGTACAATATAATTCTTCCTTTCATGACTATAGGTTCTTGTGGTTCTTTAGCGGCTTCCATGCATTGCTCAGCCCTGTTTTCTGCATCAACATTGCGTGAAGCCATAATATATCTAAGAGGATTCCATGCAGATCTATCTCCTGGTCTTTGAGAAACTTCTGCAACTTCTACATCTTTAGATGAATCTGAAGCTTCCTTGTCTTCATCAAGAGGAAACTGCTCAACACGGTCTCTTTTCCCAGAGAGGACACCCAAAAAACTCGTAACAGCAACTACGCCTTTACTCTTGACAAGGTCCCTGAGAGCCACAGCCTTCTCAGGCCATATAGAACTATCCTCAGTTTCAGAACCAGCAGCCCTAGGATTCAAAGATGAGGCAGTCCCCTTATCTTCCACCCCAGGAACTTCAGTTCCATCAGAAATAGCATCCTGCTCCTCCTTAGCACCAAGAACTTCCCCTGTAGCTTGCTTAGTTCCTTCTTCTTCTTCAGATTTACACTCAGAATTCTTTTCCTCATCCATTTTGTCACCCAAGCCAACATGTTGAATATCATCATTTAACTCTCTTCCTTCAAATTTAGACTCAACATCCCCACTGTCATCCATCCTGGTGATGTCATCATGTTCAACACTATCACATAACTTATCTCCTCCTTTGCATTTAGATTCTGAGACACTATCATCATCAACATCCTCAACAGCATTAAATTTCTCATTATCCTTGTCTATTTTGGAATCATCCTCGGTGATATCTATAGATTCCACATCCTCTGCTAACTTCATCAGATCATTCTTCCCAACATCCACTGCATGTTGCACTAAATTATCAGAAGTTGGAAAATCATTTGCTATGGTTTTATCCATTGATGCGTCTTTTTCCATAATGACAACAACAGGTAACCTTGAATAAAAGAACTCAACAAAGCATAAGGTCCAAAATATAACTTCCCCTTGCTTCAGTCACATCAACACAACATCATAAACCTAGAAAAAGAGAAACAAAACCTTAAACAGAAATGACTTAAAAAACACACACATGCACACAAGTTATCAGAAAAAAAACAGAATATGAGTTTATACAAACAGCAAGAGCTTAATTGCATCACATAATAATTATAACAACATGCTAATTCAATAATGTTCAAAAAGTAAACTTTTTTTTTAATAATCTAAAGTTCAAGAAAATACATGTTCCAAAATAAACAGCTAATCAAGAAAGACGGAAACATACCCTCAAACAAGAATAATTAAAAGAAAAAACCACACAAGTCATTAGAAGATTCAAGAATATTCAAAGTAAACTCTTTTTTTTTTCCTGTTTTGATACACAGAATAATTCAAAATTCAAGAAAATACATAGTCTAATACAAACAGCTAATCAGGAAAAAAAAAAAACTCAGAAACAGCAATCCATGAAAAATAAAGATTAGGTAAAATGGGGGAAAAATAATAACTTTTCCAAGGGAAAAAAAGTTAAGGTCAACCACAGAAAAATTGAAAAAGCAGCAAAGACAAATTCTTGATTAATTATTATTGAAAAATTCTGGTTTTGAAAAGAATACAGGAGGAACTGCATTTCTCAAATAGAAATAATAAAAGAAACAAGGAAGTAATAGACAAGAGCAACAACAACATTGAAGAACATAATCAAGATAGAAAGAAGAAAACTGACCAGATCTAAAGAAAGAGATGGGCTGTTGGTTATTGCGATAGAAATGAGAGTGAAGAAGAAGAAGAAGAAGAACATCTGAAGATGAGAGTTACGAGAGAAAGTGAAATTCAATTGAAACAGTTGATCATGATCATCATTACCATTACCATTATCATATACTATGGAAATGATGAAGGAAAGAGACGATTTTATAGAGGAAGAAGCGGGAAGTCCGTGGGCTGACAAAATTATTTTTATTTTTGGAAAAACTTTCACTTGTAAGTAAAAGGCCAAATTGGACCTAATGTTTTGGCCTAAATGTACATTGCATCCTTGCAAGTTTTTTTTTCAATGTGAAACTTCAACTTTGTAAATTAAGACATATTATATTTTTACTGAGTATAGTTAAGTATTATAACTTTTTTTACTAAAATTAAATTCTATGGATTAATAAAAGATTAATTTTATGGGTTACTAACAAACAAAATTGATAAATATTTTTTAAAATATCTATATAATATAATTATAAAGTTTTTAAACCTATAAAATATATTTTTTTAATTTTTTCTTGAATTTAAAAAATTTTATAATTAATTGATATATATTTCAAATAAATTACCACTTTTATATATTAATATAAATAGCAAATTGATAATTAACCCAAAAATTTAATTTTAATGGTTGACTAAAAAATTTTTAAATCTTGTTAATTAGTTTAAATTTTTAAACCTACACAATAATTGATAAATAAAATTTTTTTATTCAA
>CATIWM010134109.1:0-11132 GCA_949671775.1 Mallotus repandus | reverse complement strand
CCAAAATTTAACGAGGTTCGGCCAATTATGCCTACTTCCTCGGACACTACCAAAATAATATTTCACTAATTTAGGAAATATTACAAAAGAGAGAGAAAGAGTACAAATAGCCTAAATATAGGAGAAGACTAATTTTGTGGGATGATTAATTAAGGGAGGGGAGAAGTCTATTTATAACCAAAAACTTTCCCCTCCTCTTAATATCTAAGCAATGTGGGATTGGCAATTTTTGCCAAAAAACCAACAACAAATCCTTGCGAACGTCTCACATTTTAAGCAAATCTCAGCTACCTTTGACATGTCCAGTGATATGCCTTCAATTGCCTCAGTTCCCTGTACAGGTAATCTTAGAAGATTAGTTTAATTATCATCATAAATAGACATTAATAATTCATGATAAAGAATTCACGCTTTTTACCTTATTTTCCTTCAATACATAGCAGACATCTTCCGGAATCCATAACCTACTACGGTTTTCAGGTTTCTTGGATTCGTTGAGCACAATTTTTTGTTGGGAATTCGAAAAATAAGAACAAAGAATTACAGTAAAAATAGAGAATACCAGTGAACTAAATACTGCAGAATTGCATTAGAAATCATAAAGATGGAATCTGTAGAGAAATCAAAGTAATTTTCTACACTTTATTCAAGAACTGATGGTGCCTTTTATAGGCTTACAATAAACTGAAAAAGCTAAAAACTCTCAACAAACAATCAGATTTTATTGCCACTAACTATTACTAACAGAAACAGAAATTTAAGGAGCAAAAGTCTGACACTAACACAGACTTCATTGACTAAATCAAAACACAAGTTATTTTGAATCAACTTCAACATTTTTCTGGCCATGTCTTGCAACAGTCATGCAACTCTAACTTGTTAGTTGTTACCATAAGAAGAAATTATAATGAGAGACTTATCGATCAGAATGCTTATGACAAAATGTGCAGAAGAATAGCAGCCATCCAATATTTTAGTTGATCTTCGCCTCTGAAAAAGCATGCAATATCAATTGTTCTTCAGAATCTAGTCCATCATAACTAAAACTCAGAACATTACATATTTCCTGATTGGGGATTTTTTCTAATCTTTACAATGCACTCTCCCAGTCTTTTTCACTTCTGTCAAATAAGGCAGATCCCAAAACTTTAAGGGCCAATGGGTTGCCATTGGCATAGTTTATCACCACTTCTGAATGATGTATACGATCACTTACAGGATAGTCTTGCTTGAAGGTGTTCAAGCTAAAAAGCTAAAGAGCTTCCGATGAGTTCAACGGCTCCATCGTGTAGATTGCATGAGTTACGCTCTTGAGAACTTGCTTATCCCTGCTAGTTACAAGAATCCTACTAGTTGAACTAAATAAATTGTACTCGCTAACTTGTAGCTCTTTCAATTGTGATGAATTGTCTACATCATCAACAACAATGAGAACTTTCTTACGCTGAAGCCGAGCCTTAACATGACTTAGACATAAATCAACACTGCTTGCCTTCATTTCCTCCTCTGCTAAAAGTTTTGAGAGCAACTGATTTCGTAAAAGATGTGTTTGTTAAACATCATCAAATTACTCATACAAGTTGGCAAAGTTGACAAGTTGAAGTTGAGTTGGACAAGTTGACTTCTCCACCACCATTCATGAAACTTCTCACCGCCAACCAATAACCGACTTTATACATATATGAATAGAGAATGTTAGCTTCATTTTGTGTTGTTGTTTGTGAGTGGTGTGCATGGGAATGGTACAAGATAGTGCATGAGTGTGTGAGCGGGGTACAAGAGAAATAATATAAGATGAGAATTTGTGTGTGAGTGGTGTGTGAGAGAGTTAAATTGAATAATAAGTATAATAATATTATGAAATTTTTTATTTTAATTGAATAATAATAATAATATAATAATATTATGATTTTTTTGTTTTTATTTTAATTGAATAATAATAATAATAATAATATTATTATTATTAAAAGGGTAGTTGGTTCAATTTCAAATAAATGGGTACAGTACTACTGCAGAGCCAGAGCAGAACACAACACAGCACACTGTTGTGTTCTTCTTTTTGCTTTTCAGAATTATTTTTTTCCCAAGTGGAGGTGTTTTGTTTGGATCTAACCTCGTAATTTTGAAATAACTGTTGTTTATTGAAGATTATCCTCTACATTTCCATTTTATTGCTCTGGTTATTTGGTTATCAAAAATATTTTATTTTAATATTATAATAATTATGATTAATTAAAGATGATAATATTAAAATAATATCATAATATAAGAATATTATGATTTTTTTAATTTTAACATTATTATTATTATTATTATTTATACATTTTTTTAATTTTTAATTTTAATATTATAATAATTAGGCAAAATCCATTTTTAAGCCCCTTAATTATAGCGATTTTTTTTATTGAGCCCCTACCATTTTATTACATTGCATGGAGCCCTATGCTATTATTTATATATACATTGAGCCCCAATTTGAAAAAATTTATGGGCTCAATGTATTACATAAATAATAGTATAAGGGCTCAATGTATACATAAATAATAGTATAGGGATTCAATGCATACATGAATAATAGCATAGAGGCCCAATGCAATGCAATAAAACGACAGGGGCTCAATAGAAAAAAATATAGTTCAAGAGTTTAAAAATACTTTTTGCCTAATAATTATGCATGAGTGTTAGTGTGTGTGCAGGAGAGTTAGTGAGTGTTAGAGTGTGTGCATGAGTGTTGTGTGTGTGTGTGTGGCCATTTCATGTCAATGCTGTGTGTGGCATTTCGCCATTGCAAATGGCGATTTGGTTCTTTTTTTTAATTAAACATCATTTCGCCATTTTGAATGGCAAAATAGAAAAATGACATCCATTTCACCATTCAAAATGGCGAAATGGATTTTAAACCCACAAAAGGGATTTTTTTTTAAAACCACCAAAAAAAAGTAGTAAGTCTTAAAATTTTCCGTAAAATGGCAAATAACCCCGGAGGCTCATAATGACAGCTACAGTATGAGAGAATTGAGTCCCAGAGCATCATCAGTGTAGAGTCCGATTCCGCCAGAGGAAGTGGTCAATGCTACGGCACCAGAGGATCCAATCCCACGTCTAAGTATGCCAGTAATGTGAGTGGCTGACCTGTGTGGAGCTATGACGAGCAAAGGGGAGGTGGAGGAGGAGAGGGTTTGTGACTGAAAAGAGAAAAAAAGAATAAAAACATTTTGGTTAATTGTATAAGTAGTGAAAGGTTTTAAAGGAACTTACAATTTTAGACTCTGCATCATCTTGTACCAGATGAACCTTCATTTGATTCAGCTTTTCCAGAATATTATCTATGATTTTCTGGACAAGTTCAGCTTCTGACCTGGTAAACATGAAAAATCAATCAATATTTATAAAATTCAGAAAAAAATTAAAATGAATAATACTTCAGTCTTTATTATTAAAAATCAGAACTGCCAATTTAAATCTTCCTTAATTCTTTCAAATTGCCATTTAAAAAAGATTATTTCAAATAATATCCAATTAAAAGTTTATTGTCAATTAAAAAACTAATAGATATAGCCCATCCCATAAATCTCAGTAATCAAGAATTGGAAATGTTCATTAATTCTTCAGTTTTTTTTTCAAGAAAAAAATTATTTCAATCAAATTCAAGAACATTTCGTTAATTACGTATCATTATATTAATATAATATGGAACTTTTCAAAGTATTTTACCCGATTGAAGAATCCCATCCGGACAAACTACTAGCTTCCTTCAAAGCATCTCTCCAGCTAGACCTCTCATCTGACTCTTCATGTTGCTCAAATGCAGCTCCAAAGATACAGTCTAATTACGAACATCGGATGGATCAATTCGATAAAACACCGGTATAATCATTTGGCCATTGTTTTTCTTGCAATCAAGAATCTTCATAAGTTCCCTCAAACACCATTTGGACGACGCATAGTTTTCTGAGAGAAGAACAACTGAAATTTTGGACTGCTCAATTGCCTCCCAAAGTGCTGGTGAAATCTCTTCTCCTCTCACAAGTTTGTTGTCAATGAAAGTCAGAATTTCCTTTGGATTTAAGGCGCAATGGAGTCAGAATTTCCTTTCAATTTAAGGCGCAATGGAGATGGCTAGTAAAATTATCACGAGTGTCACCACTGAAGCTGAGGAAAACATCATATTTTCTTGCTGGAGAGTTAGTAAGATATAAGGATTAATGAGAAGAAGATGATGCAAAAGAAGAAGAAAAAGCAAAATATGACGATTGAATCATGGTAATTAAAATTTTAGAAAAAGCAGATTGATAGTTGAGATTAAAATAAATATTGAAAAACTGTTGGAGATGAGAGAAAAACACATTTAGATAGAAGAGAAATGTTTAGATACAAATTTAAGTGTTGTACTCTAAATACACGCACTATAATCACCAAAGACCTAGCAAGTCAATATCTATCCAAACATTCAATCATGCACGCACCAAAATAAAGAGACATTTCTAGAAAATGCAAATAATCACCAAAGACTTGAGCAAGTCAATATCTATCCACAGTTTCACTTACGTTTTCACATGTAATTGGAGTATATCACCTGACGAGAAAACTTCTGAGAAAGAAAAAGAAGGTTCACATCATATTTGCACTGTCCAACAATCTTGGCCAATTATCAAATGACTTCACAAAATAAATGCAAGTGGTTAACAATCCTGAGCCACATATATGATATGTAGCCTTTTTTTTTGTAAATTTTTTTAGTGTAAAGGTGGTTATTTAATTGTTAATATTTGAAAAATAAGAAATTTAAATATAAACTTTCTATACACTTTTGATTGTTGATATTTGTCAAATAGAAACCAACTAGCCCGTGATGTCTGGACCAAATGGTTTAAGACTGAGGCACCCAGGACATTCAAACCATGACAATGTCAAAGTTATTTTTTAACTATTCCCATTGATGGGATCCATATTTGTGGGTCCCACATAGATTAGGTGTAGATTTTTCCTCTCTAGCTAATACTAGCAACTAACATTTTTGACCTATGGGATACTAACAATTGATACTTATAAAAAAAAAATAGAAACCAACTAGATTATGATTTAATTAGCAATGTCAAAAAAAATTAAAAGAAGGTTTACATCAAATTTGCACTGTCCAATTATGAAATGACATCACAAAATAGATACAAGTGATTAATAATCTTGAGCGACATATATAAGATGTAGTCAATTTTTTTTGTAATTTTTTTAGTAATTAATTGTTAATATTTGATAAATAGGAAATTAAAAGATTATATGTTGAATTTGATTTCATGGTTTCAATTTAATTTTTAAAATATTTTTGGACCTTTTCACATCTTTGACACATTTACAAATAAAAAATAATTGAAGTAACTTGAAAAAATTGTGAATGCTAGAGGCTATTTACCTTTTAAGGTAAAAAATTTCACAAATTTCGAATTTGTGGTACTTTTTAAAAATATTTCATTTTTATTGTATTTTTTTTGTTTAAAAAAATTCATTTCGCTATTTGAAACGGCGAAGTTGCAGGAGGACAAAAATTCACATAATCGTTTCGCCAGTCTTACTGGCGAAATGTAAAAAAAAATTTCAACCACCATTTCGTCAGTCTTACTGGTGAAATGATGTTTAATTGAAAAAAAAAGGCATGACATTCCACTCACGTACACACACTCATGCACATACTAACACTCACGTACACACACTCATGCACACACATATACTCATGCAAAAATTTTAAAAATTATTGTTTATAGAATTTTGTTCCTTTACTCCAAAATTTTATTTGTTTTAGTCATTTTGACCGATAGGATAAGGGAAACGTGCTCATATATTCTGTTTTATTTTATTTGGTCGGATGATTAATTTTTACGTGATTAAAGTTAAAATTTTATAGTTGTCCCTTTTTTAAAAAAGTTTTGGGCCATCTCAATTTTTCATGTCCACACAAATATTATAATAATATTTTTAATAATGTTAATAATAATCTACACAATTGAGTGATGGACATAATAATAATAATAATAATAATAAGAAAAATAAATGGCTTTGCATGCAAGAAGAATGATTTGACCAATGTGCAGAGAAGGAATTTTTTTTTTAATTATTCATGCACACACGTACACTCATGCAAATTTTTTTAAAAAATAACTGTTTATCAAATTTTGTTCCTGTACTCTAAAATTTTATTTGTTTAGTTATTTTGACTGGTAGGATGAGAGGAACGTGTTTGTATATTCAGTTTTATTTTATTTGATCGGATGATTAAATTTTTACGTGATTAAAATTAAACTTTTTTAATTAACTGGTACATTTTATCAGTCCAACTGGCAAAATGTACAAGAGCAACCAGTAGCACTGGTGAAATGTGCATTTCGCCAGCCCCTACACCTCGGCCAAAAGTACCATATATTAAAAATATATTTGAGAAATTACCATAAAATTAGAATTATTTCAAAAAATACCATAATAGAAGAATTTGACAAAATTTTACCCCAAATAGGTAAATTGCCCTACAATTGAAGGTAAACCCAAATACTTATCATGCCCTCCCATATTTGAAATTTGTAACACATCTGAAAGCTCCCTTCTTTCTCACTCGACACATTCTTGCTAAAAAACACAGAACTCTTGTCCTTATTTATTTGTTGTCCACTAGCTTCGTCATATATATGCAGGATTTGGTTAATTTTTTGGCAGCAATCCACAGAGGCTTTACAAAATGAAATGGAATCGTCTGCGAACAACAAATGGGATACAACCGGAGCTCGTCGAGGAATTTTCACACCACACAATTCCTTATCCTTCACCGCCTGCCCCAATAGGCTCGCAAAGCCCTCAGCTCACAACAAAAATAAATACGGCAACAACGGGTCGCCTTGCCTCAAGCCTTGGGAAGGCTTAATAAACCCTGTAACGTCTCCATTTAATTTAATAAGTTAATGTTCGAACCCACTCCATAATCTAATCCACCCATTGGTTGCAAAACCCCATCTTTTCCATTAACGCTTGAAGAAACACCCATTCCACCCTATCGTAGGCTTTGCTCATGTCGAGTTTCACGGCAAGGGCTTGAGCATCACCATTCTTCCTTGTTTTTATATAATGCATTACCTCATGTGCAACAAGAATATTGTCTGATATTTGTCTTCCCGGGACAAAACCGCTTTGCGCTTGACAAATAATCTTCTGTAAAATACACTTCAATTTGTCAGTTAGCACCTTCGAAATTATTTTATAAAACACCGAACACAAGCTGATTGGTCGAAGATGTTTCATTGTACGTACCTCCTTGACTTTGGGCAACAAGAAAATAACAGTATGGTTGAAAGCCTTGAGCATTCTACCTCTCCTGAAAAAACTTGTGACCGAATTACATATGTCTTGACCAACCACGCTCCAATATTCCTGAAAGAGTTTCCCGGTGAACCCATCTCTGCCCGGAGCTTTATTGGGATTTATGCTGAAAGCTGCTCTTTTAATCTCTTCTACCGAAATCCTTCTTGTTAACCACCTATTCCATCTTTGAGAAACTCTACATTGTATGTTATTCAGCACACCATTATTCACATCCGGGTTTGATGAAGTAAAAATACTGTTGAAATAATGCACTACAACCTCCTTTATCTCCACCTCATCTGTTTGCCAATTCTCATCTGAATCCTCGATCCCCCTAATTTTGTTACAGCATCTTCGCTTAACTGTTTTCCTATGGAAAAAAGCCGTATTTTTATCTCCTGCTTGCAACCAATCAACCCTCCATTTTTGTCTCCAAAAAATCTCCTCTTGTTCCCACTCCTTATTCAACTGGGACTCTATAGCCCTTATCGATTCTCCATTCCAGGATGAAGAAGAACACTTTGCCCCTTCTAATCGATTCCGCAACTCCATAATTCTTCATTTGGAGTTCATTTTATTTGCTCTTCTCCACCCAATCAGCTCCCACCTACACTTTTTCATTTTCGAAAAAGTCTTATACATAGCATTACCTTCTACCCTTTCAGACCAAACTGCTGACACTAAGTGCCCAACCTCCTCAACCTTAGTCCATCTATTATCAAAAATAAAAGGAATTTTACGCCCCCCCAACTTTTGATCCGATTCCAGCATGATAGGCTTATGATCACTCCCCACATCCAACAAGTGTAAAACAAGAGCCCGATCATATAAACTGATCCACCCCTTCGAAACTAAAAATCGATCAAGCCTCTTTTGAATATTCGCCTCCCCATCTCTTCTGTTATTAGATGTAAAAGCACCATCACTGTACCCCATATCACAAAGATCCATATCATCCACAAAACTTTGAAAATTGCAGATGCGGTGACTATCATCTCCTGCACCACCCTTCTTTTCAGATTGCTTTAGAATATCATTAAAATCTCCACCATTAATCACCATATCCCCGAAACCATCTTTCAAAGCTCTAAGTTGTAGCCATTGATCCTGTCTCACATGGTCATCGTAATGAAGATAAACCCCTACAACATCCCACCAAACATTCTTACTTATGTCTTTGCATCGAGCCCAAATAAAGAAGTCTGCACACTCTTTAATTTCCACAACGATCTCCTCTTTCCAAGCCATTCCCAAACCTCCTGCCATACCGACGGGATTAAAAAGAGCAGAATTTCCAAAACCACAAACCCGCAACCTCCTTTCAACTAATTGTTCAGAATTTTTCGTTTCCATTAAGAAAACGAAATCTGGGAAATGGGACAGACACATCCCTTTTAGGTACTGGAATGTCAGGGGATTTCCCATACCCTAACAATTCCAGATCAACAGCTTCATTGATCATTGTGGTGCCATTTTAGGCTGGCACCCCCCACCTTTTACGTCAGGTCCTCATCAGTGCACCTTCTCTTGCTACTTTCAATTTCATCAACCTGTCCAGTATCTTCTTCACAAGTATTCCTTTTAAAACCCACTCGGCCTGCTACTTCTTGAGTTTCACCACCAGTTCGTTTCCTAGCTAATTTTTTTAACATTGGGCTTTCTTTTTACAGTTTCTGATTCACCTTTGTCACAACTAGCCCTTCTATCTTCACCCACCCCACAACTGTTAGGCCCATTAGACTGCTGTTGTGACCCCATGGTTCATTATGAGCTCTATAACCAGCCTTAAGATATTTTGCATGAATAGAAGTCACCTTATCAGACCCCAATTGTTGGATAATTATAAGATCATCTCCGTCCAATTCCCTCAACGAACTAGCCCCACCAATTTTATTTCCACCGTCATTATTTCCATCTATATTACATCCCATATTCTGCTCATTTATAGCCCTTTCCTGTCTCTTCTTTACTTCCTTTCTTGTTCTTCATTGTATTCACATTGGTCAATGGCATTCATTTTGGCTGTTTACTTTTTTCCACCTCTTTCTTTCCACTACTACTTTCATCAACATATTCTCTTCCATGATTTATGGAAACTGCCATTTCTGAAAATTGTTGAATGACCGCTGCCGCACAATGGTTGGACTCGTCAGACTTTGTGTTTTCTGACCGGCGATCCTTATCCTTGCTACCATTCTCAGCAAACTGATGTAACTCCCAACCTCTCTGAGTAGCCCGAATCCATTATCAAATTTGTCTCCGACATCACTACCAACCTTCTCAGCCTGGAAACGTTTCTCACATCCCTTATTATCATGACCAATATACCCATAAAAGAAAGAAAATATGGGTAACCTTTCATATTTAACCTTCACCTCCCAAGCACAACTCCTTGTATCTACCAGTTTCAAGCTTGTTTTCAGAGGCTGGTCTAGTTGCATTTCTACTCTCAATTTGACAATACTCCCTTCCGCATCTCTTACACCACACAAAATCACCTCTTTCACCTTACCGAGTTTTGAACCCAGTTTCCTACCCACTGCTCCTGTACGCAGATGCGTAGGCAGTCCCCATAACTGAACCCAAAAACAAACTGAATCGAATTGTACGTTCTCCAACTCCACATCTTCATCCCATTTTTTCAGCAGCAACAAGTTATTATTAAATAACCAGGGAGTTCCGAATAAAATCCTATGCATATCCCATTCTTTTTGAAAAAAGAATTGGAAACGATTGTTTGAAAGAGTAGTCACACGAAACCCAGTCAAAAAGTTCCATATTTCTCTAAAATTGATTGTAAAATGCCAGCATTGACATGCTTCTCCGAAAACACCGTACCTACCAGACTTCACTCACACTGTTTCACCCCCTCTTCACAATCAGATTCCTCCAGGATAACAGCTCCATTCTCCTCTTCAAATTCTTCATTACTAATCTCCTCCATACTCCTACTCATTAAGACACCAAGGAACAAAACACTCAAAACTGGAAATTCCAGCACTCAATCATACAAATAGTAAACTTATGTCTCACACAGAAGGAGAAACCCTAAACTCTACAAAGAGAGCACTTCCTAAATCAGCTATAATGCATGTATTCCTTTTTTATTTTCTTTTATCAAAAATAAAATTCTAGATCTCATGGGCACTATAATTTTATGGTGGAGCATACAAACCCTTTCTATGGAAACTAAAAGCCACATGCATCACATTATAATCAATACCAAATTTGTGTCTAAAAACCTACATGACAACTTAGTTGTTCCCTTAGCACATACTTGCAAGGTGATATAAAATTCCAAAATTAATTCCCTATAGGTATCAAATTTGGTAGTAGCAAATTTAATCCATTCTAATTTAGAAAGCATGTTCTCAATTCTCTTTTTTAGTTTGATAATTTCAAGCATAGAAAAATGTAAATACTTGCAAGGCATAATTTGCCTATAGAGAAGAGAATACCTTTTACTTTCTTTATGAGAGAGAATAGGAATGAAGCACCGTATTGAGCAGTGAGGTCTTGATGTGGAGGTTAAGGAGGTTGAGAATCATCACCTTCTTGAAGAATTGCTTTGCCCTTATAATCCCTTATATATTTCCTTGGCATGATGAAGTAATTGAAGAGAGGAAGGAGGAGTGGTTGGTGTTATGGAGTGCGAGTGAAATTTGTGGGAGGAGGGGAGTAAATAAGAGAAATTTGTAGACAAAAATTTGAAAGGGTAAAGAGAAGAGAAGAATTGATTAGAGGTAATAGATGAAGAGAATAAAGAATAAAGAATAGAATAGAGAAGAGAA
>CATIWM010134054.1:0-15827 GCA_949671775.1 Mallotus repandus | reverse complement strand
GTATTTTGTTATGTTTTCAAAAAATTTATTACATTTGCAGTACATGCATGAATGGTGTATCCTCGTAGGGATAATCAAACCGAGTTGAGTTTTTAAAAATTTAGGTTTGATTTATTTAAAAATTAATAAATTTGGATTGAGTTTAAATTTTTAAAAGTCTTGTTCAAGCTCGGTTTGAGTTCTTTTTTTACAAGCTTAACGAGCCTGAGCCGAACTTGTAAATTAAACTAGCACAACAATATATTTTTATAATTAGATATTATATTATTTTATAACATCAAATTACGAATTTTTGTAATATTAAAATTATATAGTTTTGATTTAAAATATAAATATTATTTAATATTATATTTATATTAAAAATTTATTATTTATTGTTAAAATATTATCTTATTTCATTTAAAGGTAATTGTAATAAAAAAAATAAAATGTTATCTTATTTATTATTTGTTAGAGAATTGGATTAAGAAAATTGTTTATATTTATATTAAAATTAAAAAAAATTAATTGTAACTTAAAACTATATAGTTTTACAATAATATAATATAAATTAAATTATAATTTGTAATTCATATTATATTTATCTATTACTTTAAATTTTCATTATTTAATATTAATATTTATATATTACTTTAAAATATAAATACTACTTAATTTTTTATTTATCGAATAAATTTATTATTTGTCAAATATTTAATTAGTATTATATAATATTTACTTATTTTAATATTAATGTTAATTTACACGCAAAAAATTATATAATAGTATTATGAGTACATAATATTGTTATACGTAATATTTTATATTAATTACTACTAATTTAAATAGTATTGTCTTTGCTTAATATAAAATTAGTATTATATAATATTTACTTACTAAATTAAATGATATTTATTGAATATTAATATTTGAATTAAATTAAACCTATTTAATACTACCACTTAATATAACGAGCCTATTCATAAGTCTATAAATGAGCCTGTTCGCGAGTTGGCTCACGAACTAACAAATGAGCCTATTCGCGAGCTTTAACGAGCCGAACTTAAGAAAGTTTGGGCTCAGCTCATTTAGCTTACAAGTTTTAAAATGGAGTTTGGGCTCGGCCCATTTAGCTTAACAAACGAACTCGAACGAATTTTTTTCTAGCCGAGCTCCGAATGAGTCATGAACCGTTGGCTCAGTTACACCCTATGTACTCCGTTTAGTATAAAAAATTAAAAGATAAGTACAATTTTAGTCCTTATAGTTTTACCTTTTAGCAAATTTTTGGCTTTTAAGTATCATGTGTTCTATATTTTTTTACATTTTAGTACCCTTCTAACTAATATCATCATTATTTTATGAGAAAAATTAATATAATATTATATTTTAATGATAAATTTATCCTATAAATGATTTACGATCAATTTAACCAATTGATTATTTTAAAAAGGCCAAATACACCATTTCACTCCTGAACTTTTGCACTTTGACCTATTTCACATCCCAACTTTCATTTTTTTCAATTTCACACCTGAACTTCTATTTTCGACCCATTTCAATCTTGGCCAAGTAGGACTTGTTCTTTTTTCACCCATGGCTTGCCTATGTGTCAATGTGCGTAAATACAGACTCGGACAAGCGCGTAAAAAAGAAATATTATGCTTAGGTGGCAAAAAAAGCTGAACCACGTGAACAAATCTCCTTTTTTTTACTTATACTGAACGAAGAGAAGAAAGTTTCTTATGGTTTTATAAAAAGAGAAGAAAGTTTCTTCTGGTTTTATCTTTTTTTTTTCTTCAAACAAAGTGTTGTTGCATTACACTTGTTTCATTCCGCCAAAAATCGCTCTTATTAACCTTCACCATTTGAAGGCAGGTTTTTAAAAACATGGAGAATGGAGAGTTTGATCTTCCAATGTGTCATTGTGGGGATGTGGCGAATATGAGGACTTCATGGACAACAAGAAATCTTGGACAACAAGAAATCCTGGAAATAGATTCTTTGGATGTAGACATTATGGGGTAAGTTAATGAGTATTTGAATTTATTTGAGTGGTTAGGTTTAGGGTTAAAAAATTTGGGGATTTTGAATGTTTAATGTTTACAGGGTGTTGGAGCTTGTAATTACTTCATGTGGTTGACCCACTTGTTGAAGATCAGTCAAGAAGTGTAATTTTGGGTCTATTAAGAAGGATTAATGAAAGTGGAATAGAAAGGGACAGGGAAAGAAGAAGAAGGCAAAAAATCCAAAAAGTTGTGGCCATTATGTTGATTGTATATGTTATTGTAATGTGTTGTAAGAAATAGGAAAATGATTTAGATGTTGTTTTAATGAGTAGCATACTAGTTGTAAGTTGGTGTAGTGTAATAGCACTAGATGTTGGATGAACTTGTAATAGTTAATGGATTTGAATCAATGCAAATGTTGGTGGTAAAATCTGCTTGTACAAAGCAGCTTGTTTAAGATGCTGCTCAAAACTTGCTTTTTTATTGCTTATGGTGTTGATGTAGTAGCAGCACATGCTACTAAACTTGTGAAACATAATTTTAAAGGAAAGAAAATACCTGAAACACAAAACATTTGATGGTCTAATATAAACAAAACTTAAAATTCCTAAAATCTTGATTTCATAATTAGTTACTTAAAAAGTACCATTCTGGTTACATAATTTAGCATGAAATCATACAAAAAGCCATAACATAGCCAATTTGCTATGTTCAAAATAGAGCATGAAATGCTAAAAAAATCCAACAAAGTTTTTAATGTTTCTTTAAGACTTCAAAAAGCATAATTATAGACAGTTACAAAAAATTTCATCTTCAAAAAACATCCCTAGCATGTTGTCAGTACCTATGTAGCTAAGTTTTAAGATGGTTGATCTGCTGAGTTAACATGCTTGTTTCTCTATTGATCTCTTTGCTGCTGGAGTTGTCTAGATGTTATAGCATGCTTCCCATTCCACCGTAATCCTAAAGGTTTGAATCCTAAATCTCTGGTCACAGTTGCTGAGTTTTTAATGGTTCCTAGTGGCTGAATTACTCTAGCAACTGGTCACCCATACTGAAACATAAAATCATAAAAAAAATCATAAATATTATTCCTTTGGAGACATTAAACCAAACAAACATAATTTTAAAAGGCATACGTTCTCAACTATTGCTCCATTATCCAACATACAAACACCATGGCCTCTTGCAAAATCTGCCTCTCTTAGCCTGTGTGGAGTGTGTTAATGTTGTATACCTCTTGTTAGCTTCAGTTGCTTCACCAATGGTTGCTCCTTCAGTACTTTGCCCTCTGTTGGCCATAAAAGTGTTTGCAGCTCCTCCTCTACCAATATGATTTGTTGTAGCTCTTCCTCTAGCAACAGAATTGCTTGCAGCTTTGTTGCTTGATGCATCATTAAGACACTGTTTCAAATAAAGTTTACAAGTAGATGTTAATAGATTGCACACACTTCACCAATTAATCCTAAAGGAGTCACTGATTTACTTACTTGTGATTGAGTGGTTACATAACTCATATTTGAACAGCTTGCGGACAAATTCAATCCACTGACTTGTACAGAAGCAGGTGCTGGATTAGTTTGATTTAGCAAACATGATAGTGCACATATTAATATATGTTAAAATGAAAAATAAAAAGGTAAAAATGACACACATAAACCTATCATGTATTCATATTTTTTTGTGCACTTTCAGTTCATGATCCAGCAGTATGCTTTAAAAAAATTAATTTAATTATACACTGATTTAGAAGTAAATTTAAGCTCCAAATGACATATACAAAATTCTTACCATGCTATATCCTTGTGGTTGCCCCCGAGATGGTCAGCCTTGCTTGTTATGCCCTTGGGACTTGCATAACGAGCATGTCATCTTCACACCTTTTTTGTCCAGTTTACCAAACTTAACTTTTTTTTTGTTCATCTTTATCCTTCCTTCTTTTTATCTTTGGCTTGCCAACTTTTTTCCTTATCTCAGGTGGTAGAATTGTTGGTTAATCATTGTCAAGCCATAATCTCATGCATGTAACAGGCTGTATAACAGTCCCATAACACTTAAGATACGTTTCCTTCCTAAACTAATGACTGATGAAGGCATCAAGATCCAAATTTCTATTGATCATTGCACAAATGGCATGTGCACATGGATAACCTTTCAAATTTCAGGCCATGTAAGTCCAAGTCTGCTTGTTCAAATCAACAGTGTGTTGATACGAGCCTTCCAATACCTCAAATCCATGCTCTACATTGAAAATAATGTTGCAGGTTGAGGATCTGTCCTTACATATATCTACTTTACTTTGAATAATGGATGCAATGTTTGTACTCTACGTGTTTGCAAATTGCCTCATTGATGCAATTCTTTCCATTATCTTCTTTCTAATTTCCTCGAGCATTGTAATTATGTACTTGAATCTTGCTTCTAGAATCTAGCCGTTAAAAGTCTCACACATATTGTTTTCAACATCATCACATTTACATACAGTTCTGATAAACTCCTGAAACTAATTATGATGAAGGTAGCATAATAAATCATCAACTATTCCTTTGCCAAGCTTAGCCAACTCATTCAAATTATCTTTGAACCGGCCTTCAAATATGGAATAGGCATATTCCCAAAATTTCTTCCCAATTTCATCCCCTCTCCACTTTTTCCTCCAAGTAAATAGAATGTGTTATGCACATATTCAATGCTCTACTTTGGGTAACACCTCATTAACTGCTCCCATTAATCCCTTAAAAACATAAATAAGTAAAAAAAATAATGAAAATAACAACATATGCAACCAGATAAATTAATTAATTAATATGATGAAGGTTAAACATATACCTTTTGCATATCCGTGACCATGACCAAGTCTGTTCCATCTCCCTAATCCAAATCTTCCTTGAGAACTTCAATAAACCACTTCCAAGTTTCTTTATTTTCAAGTTCCACCACTACCCATGAGATAGGAGACATCTGATTATTGCTGTCCTTTGAAACTGTTGCAAATAATTGACTTTGACAAGGGCCTTTGAGGAAGCAACCATCTAGCCCCAATATTTTCTTGTACCCTTGCTTAAAACCCTTTTTCAACGCTTCAAAATAGACATAGAACTTCCTAAATGCTTGCTTTTGAGGTTCACTTGTCCTATCACACTTCACAAAGCAACTTGTTCTAGGATTTGACCTTAGAAGTCCAGCAACATAACTATGTAACTTGGCATACTCAGCCACAGGGTCCACCGTTGCAGCAGCTAGCACTTTGCTTTTCATTGTACTACAAATTTTTTTTTACAATATATATGTGCATATCTTGCTTAATCAGCTCAGCCAATTCTTTGAGTTTAATCCCTGTCTGAGATAAAATCTAAGCCTTGTACCTTGCAGCAATATAGTTGTTATTTTAATGAAAAGTTTTGGTATATCACCTATAGTTATGCCGAGGATTATATGTTTTCACTATCCAATTCTGTGTACCCTTATCAATCCCACCATAAAGAACCCATGGACAGTTTTTTTGTTTTTTTTTGCATTTTGCTCTCACTTTTGTAGGTTGATTAGGTTTCAAATCTAATTTAATTGCTTTAGCTACTGCATACTTGTAAATGGCCTCTCAGAATTGATTCACAGACAAGAATATCATACCTAGTTAAAATCTTGGAATGACAGTATTAGGATCATACCGCATATATGTACTAGGCCTCCTTTCAGTATTTTTTTGCCCCTTTATCATCCGAAACTGGTAAGTCACTTGCATGCTCATCACTGTCATAATAAGGTTCTGAACCTCTAACTCTTCCTTTTTGTCTTTGCCTCCCCAAATCTTTAAAGCCTTCATCAAAACCAGTTGGCCCTAGTTCAACATCTTCAATAGTTTGGGCATTGCCATTCCTTGGACCATTACTTCTCAAGTTTCTTGGCTCCTCCCTCACTACATGAAGCTCATCATCTCAACACTTTGCAACTCATCATCTACAAGAGATTCTTCATCTATGTTGCTCTCTGAATCTAAATGAGAATCACTATCACTTGTGAAATCACTCTCAATTAATGACTCTTCCTCACCAGCATTGGCATTAGGGAAATCATTCCCAACCGCCTCATTAACACTTGAACTACCTTCGCCTGCCTTATTGATGGCTGGTGTATCAATTTTATGAGTTACATAAAAATTAACTATCTCTCCATCTTTAAAAGTGGCTGTGAATTCTAACAGTATAGAGTCTGAGCCTATGAAGATAAACTCATGTGGATTTCTTCACTTAAAACATATACCTGCCACAGTCTAATACCCCAATTTCCCTGTGTAATACCACAACTCGGGCAAGCCTAGCTTGTCACAGTCAATCTGTCCAACTGCTATATCACCACCAGCATACTTTAACCTTGGATGTCCAACTATTGACCCTCCATGATGCCATTTGACTCTAATATACTTCTCATTCATTCTGCATGAATATTTTATTTAGTTAATCCTACTGAAACATAAGGGACCACAGCCTTAAACATTATTCTAACTTACATAAACAAATGATTGTTGTTGAAATACAGGGGACCACAACCTTAAACTCTACCTTAAATTACATAAACCAATGAAATAAGATGAAACACAAAGGACCATAGCATTATAATTTAATCCCACTTCAACATTGATGTCTGTTACTACAATAAAGAAAAAACCCTAGCTTTTCTATACAAATAATGAAAAAATCAACACTTAACACAATAATGTTTCCTCAAAATATAGTGTTAAAAAGTCATACCTTTCACAACTTTATAAGCAGTAGCTATCATAGTTGTGCTTGCCTCATCTTTGTCCCTTTTAGTGTATCAGCTTTGTCCTAAAAGAGATTCTTCTTTTTCTTTTTCAGCTTGAGTTGTCGAATATATAGGATTACCTCCAGAGATTCATGGAATCTTTGGCTTTTTCAGATAGTCAGATTGAAATTTGGTTTAAATGGGAGGAAGAGAGAATAGTGAGCTCATGTCTGTAATCGCCTCTCCTTTTCTTTCTTTTTCTGTGAAATATTCAATTTAGGGTTTATCAATTCAATTTGGGGATTTGATTCAGGGTTTAATTTTACCTAGGGTTAATGGTTTAGGGTTTATTTTAACCTATGGTTAATGTTTTAGGGTTACTATTATGTAACCATTTAATTTAATTAATATTAATTGATATTTAAAAACTTATTGCTGACGTGTTATTTTTTGACAGATAATTTGTCCACGTCAGTGTGCGTTCCATTAACGCGCTCGCTACTGCTTGGCCAAGACTGAAATGGGTCGAAAATAGAAGTTCAAGTGTGAAATCGAAAAAAATAAAAGCTAGGATATAAAATAGGTTAAAATGCGAAAGTTCAGGGGCGAAATGGTGTATTTGGCCATTTAAAAATATTGTGAATTTATTTTAAAAATTATTTATTTTTATTCATAATTAAATTAAAAATACATCTAAATTTAATTTTTTACTAGTTTATTATACTCAGGTGAATAATACATTACTCATTATATGATTTTAGTATTGAAAATGCATATTATTTTTATATTAAAGCATAAATTTTAAACAATATTTGTTAGAAAAGTACCAAAGTGTAAAAAAATATAAAATATATGGTATTTAAAAACTAAAAAATTTATAGGACTATTTTTTTCAAAAGGTAAAACTATAGGGATTAAAATTATACTTATCCCAAAAATTAAATTATTTTTTAAATAAAATTTTTAACAGTCTACTCCACTTAGGACAGATGATTACTATTCTATCACCGATTTAAAGATATTGATAAAATTTACGAGTTCAATTTTTCATTTTTCATAAATATTCAGTTGAAAAGAGTAAAATTTGAAGTTCCGTCTCCTCTTATCTCCTCTAGTGATGTTAAAAATTTAACTATTTTTGTTAATCATTAAAAAAAAATTAAAAAATACCAAAAAAAAGACAACATTAACAACAACAAGGCCGTACCGTAGCTTAGATTTTTGGCACTGCCGGTCCCTTTATTTTAAATTCAAACCATCCAATCACCTTACGCTAAAATAAATAAATAAATAAATAAATTTAACTCTTTTTAGCCAAATCAATCAATACCCGTGTTTGCCAGCCTGCCTTTTTCCTTTGTATTCCTCTTTAACCTGCCACTGCCAGCCAAACAACACCTTCTCTCCCCAGACCCTAAAATCCAACGGCTCACGTTTCATCTCCTAAAAAAAAAAAAAAAAAAAACCCTTCCCCATCTTCCCCAACGCAATCATCGCGTCCCACTACGTCCTCTTCCTCGCCAAAATTAGCCCTTCCTCTCCATTCTCTTTTTATTACACATAAACCATAAACATAACGCCTCCAGTCTCCATTATCTCTCTAACCAAACACATCCAAAACCAGATCTACTAGCCTTTCCTTCGATTCGACAATGGCAGCACCTTCAGCTCGCGAGGAAAATGTTTACATGGCCAAGCTCGCCGAGCAAGCCGAGCGCTACGAGGAGATGGTAGAGTTTATGGAGAAGGTTTCTGCTTCTATTGAAAACGAGGAGCTCACCGTCGAAGAGCGTAACCTTCTCTCCGTCGCTTACAAGAACGTGATCGGCGCACGACGCGCCTCCTGGCGTATTATTTCCTCCATTGAGCAGAAGGAGGAGAGCAGAGGTAACGAGGATCATGTCTCCGTGATCCGTGATTATCGCTCTAAGATTGAGTCTGAGCTTTCCTCGATCTGCGATGGGATCTTGAAATTGCTTGATTCTAGGCTGATTCCTTCTGCTTCTTCCGGTGATTCTAAGGTTTTTTATTTGAAAATGAAGGGCGATTACCATAGGTATCTTGCTGAGTTTAAAACCGGTGCTGAGAGGAAAGAGGCTGCCGAGAGTACCCTCACTGCTTACAAAGCTGCTCAGGTCTCCGTTGTTCCCTTCATCTTTATTTTAGATCTGATAATTTTCTGTGCATTTTTTTAATTTCTTTTTCAGATAGATTCCAATTTTAGAGTTGTTGTTAGTGAATTTAATTTAATTTTGTCGAGGTTGTATTGATCAATTAGGGTTTGTTATGTTTTATTATTGTTACAGGATATTGCAAATGCGGAATTGGCCCCAACACATCCAATTCGTTTAGGATTGGCTCTCAACTTCTCTGTGTTTTACTATGAGATTCTTAATTCTCCTGACCGCGCTTGCAATCTTGCCAAACAGGTTCGAGAAATTTGACCCTTGTTGATATTCTTCAATATTTATTTTCCCATTATGCTGTGCTGTACTGAAAGACCTAGATTTTGACTGAAATTTTTTCAAATTGAACATGTTAATAAATAAATTAATATAATTGGAGGTTCCGAATCCAAAATTAAAGATGAAAATGTTAATTGAGTACTTTGGCTAATTCAGGTGTTGGACTGAGCACATGATGCAGTTAGACAGATATTAATATTGCTGGGTTTAGGTAGATTCAGAAGTTTGCTAATGGAGATTGGTTGTTTTAATGTTTATTATCAGGCTTTTGACGAGGCAATTGCCGAGTTAGATACCCTGGGTGAGGAGTCATACAAGGACAGCACTTTGATCATGCAACTTCTGCGTGACAACCTCACTTTGTGGACTTCTGACATGCAGGTAATGAATTTGAATTGGCTCTGGTCTGTTAGTTGTTTGCTTCTGTCATCATTGTTTTGATGTAACTGATTTGAATTCCTGCCTCATTTTTGTTTTGATGTATGGATTCAGGATGATGGAGCAGATGAGATTAAAGAAGCATCCAAGCCCAGTGATGAACAGCAGCAGTGAGACTGCTTGTTCGCAAATTAGGGTTGAACTTCTCCCTTACATGTTTTTAATAGGAGAAGGTGCTTGTTGCTAATTTGCTTGCTATTCTGTGTTTTAGGTAATTCTTGTCTTGGTTATGAACCGTGGACGAACCAAGCTTTTGTTTTTGTTTTCTATTTTTTTTGTTTTTATTTTTATTTTTTTGGGTTAGTTTGTCATATCAAATTGTGCTTTTGAATGTGCCTTATTTTGTTGGTGCTATTGAAGCTTTCATATCTGCTCTTGGCATTAAAGTTGTGTTAATTTTGGTAAAAATGATTACCAAAATGGTCGTCAGAGTGTTTAGGTTTCCTCTCAAGGATTGCAGTTGATGCACTTATGTTCTTAGCCGTGATACCTCCATCTTACATGACAGGTGCAATTGATTTTATATTTTTTTGATTGTAAGGGAAAATTCACTTCCCATTCGAATACATCGACGCTCTATCCGACCTTTTATTGATCGATCTTCGTTCACTTGGATTTCAAAACCTTTTTTCTAGTTGCCCATGCGGAATTCGTCACACTTTCATTGAGTTCTGTACTTGATCTTTGAAATTTGCGATTATTGTTGCATAAAATCTCTTTTATTTCTATGGAGAAAAAGGTGCCCAAAGTGAATTGAATTGTGGATTATTCGTACTCCGGTTATTTCTCACCATGTGGAAAAAAGATGAACTCAGCAAGAAAATAGTAACTGTTGTGTTGTGGGATTGGGGTTTTCACTCTTCACAGAAGTAGCACTAGTGCTCTGCCTACGGATTGCGAGTTTGGATCTTCTTGCCAAACCTGGCCCAATTTTAGATTTATTTTGTGGTCTCGTGATTATCACCTCGATTGGAGTAAAACAACGTTGTGGAAATTTCTTGTGCCTGTGTTATTATAACTGAAGTTTGGACTCACTGATCTTATCTATTCAAAGTGATGGGATCGTACGATGATGTCACCCCAAGCTAATGTGAATGATGGAAAATTTTCAAAGATGGAACATTGACCAATGCGACCGTCACCCACTAACTTTTTAAAGTTACTTTTTTTTTTTTGTCTGCTAGGAGGTAGGCCGTTTTGTTAGGCAGAAGACTAATTGATTTGATTTGATTTGATTTTGAATTCATTGATATTTTTGCTCTTTTTCATGGATAAATACAAAGAGGTGGATACAGCCAAGGAAAAAAGAGAAGCAATCTTTTGAGAGTTAAAATTAAAAAGCGAGGATTTTGACACGATTTTGCTAAGTTTATCTAATGAAACCTTTCGCTTCTTGGAGTAATTAAATTTAAGATTTAATTCTTCTTACCAAGAATTTAGTTTGAGTGATTACCTTACAGAAAAATAGTTTGAGAAAAAATTGAATTTTTTTTTCTTCAAAGCTGAGGGACATGGTCTCCGACTAACGTCCCTCCGTCATTGAGCACAACTTCTAAAAAATCAATTCCGCTTGCACAACCCATATAAGATAGGTGATCGGGTTATTGTTAAAAAAAAAAAAAAAAAAAAAAGAAATACGGCTGTGAGCACACGAATCCATCGCCAAGGCAGACAACTCGAGTGTTGTGGATCGCTGCAGCAATCTAATTCCTAACTCCAACTCCAAATCTCTTGCGTTTTCCATGATGCACTAACTAAAACTAATTTTTCCTCATCTAGCATTGGCTTCAGCAATCTTGTTCTAGCAAGATACAGCATTGAAACTATTAGCTTTTCCTCTTCTAACATTAGCTTCAGCAATCTTGTTCTAGCAAGATACAGCACTGAACTATTAGCTTTATTGTCTCGCTTAGATTCAGGCCAAATATTGCAGCATCGCATCCTTTCTATAGTGCTATACCAACAATATCCTTACCAAAGGAAATTTTAACAAGCAATTAAATCAGAGAAGAACAGCACACATTCACCTTCCATTGCTACTGTGTGAAGAACAATGCATGGCTAATCACCATAAGCAGTTGGCTCTAGTTGGGGAGAATCTCTCTATAAGAGTTGTAACAGAGTTGACAAAGAAGCCTAACATTAAACTCCACTTTCGGGACTTCTGCATCATGAGAATGAGACTGGACTTGACAGTATATTAGATGCAAGGATTATAGCATTTTGAATTGACTGCACATGTGATAGGATCCTACACTGAATATTATTTTCATGCTAATTCTAAATATTCGCAACCTCAGCTTTGTAGCTTCCAGGAGTCTGAAAGATAAAGAGTTAAAAAGCAAGAAAATAAAGATCACCTAAACCATTTAACAGAACTATTTTAGTAACGTACTTATCTCACCCTCAAAAGTAGATGCGTGTTATGCTGAATCAGCACAATCAAGAAAACAAATAGGCGCCCGGATTATGATATTCCATTGTAAGAAAAGCAGGACAAGATCTAGCATGAAGCAAAAACCAGTATTTTTATTGTTCCCCTTTAAGCTCGTAAAGCGTAAAAGCAAAGATCTCATAGAACCAAATACTTTTGACTGTTATCTATCCCATACAATATACAACACATGAAATAGTTCTTTCTTCTTTAATGCATCTCTCGTGGCATAAATATCAACAACGCACTGAAATTAAATGAATGAGACAAATTCTATAGAATTGCTAGAAGCTGCAAACCTACACATCCTTTAATAATTGCTTTGGTGGGAGGGATGAAAAAGAATAGGAGAATGGACAATATATGAGGATCGCAGACAAAGATTCCAACTCAGTTGCACAACATGCATCTATGTCCTTAATGTGAAAATAGTATTAGAATATTTTTATGCAAATCCTATTAGTTATTGTTACTAACTTCACTTTTAGGGGACACTAGAAGGATTTTCCTGGGTGGAACAAAAGAGGGTTCGATATTTCCTGCAAAACCAGTTTGGATGGTGGCACATAAAAGGGAAAATGAAGAAGTGTGATAGAACATATCTTGATTCAGGACAAAGGAAGAATGTTCTTAAAAAAATTTTGGATGATTCATATCTACAAGGAGCCTCTGCAGCTAAATTACCAGCCTCCTTCTATCCTCCACAACTGCCTAACTTGTTAGGTGGCGAAAAATAGTTGGGAGAGAGAGAGGACTACTGTTAAGTTGTGAATCAATGCAGTCAGCACTCAAAAGTCTGAACACATACCCAGAGAATACTCTTTACAGTCATGAAAACAAAAATGAATGGTCGATAGTACTTCAACAAATAATCAATGTTTACCACATAAACTGGTTTTAAAGCAATATAATTCAAAGAAAAAAGACGAATCAAATATAATATAAAATGATGCTTTTGTGCTTCACACTTTGATGTCTCCAAACCTTTGAAGGTGCAGGTAACTTGGACACTGCAGGCATCCATCAAAAGAATCAATGACTATTTTGGAGGTAGTGACATTCACTCCAACCGAATTGAATATTCCCGTCATGGAGTAGGTCTATTGTAAATTTGTAATGTCCCCTCAAACCAATTTTGGCAAAACTTTTGAAAAAGGATGGTCTCCAAATATCAACACTATTTCAAAGACTCACGCATAACATAAGTGCGCATATGCCAAATCAAAGCAAGAATTTTTCAAAGCACACTATCCAGTAGATTTTTTTTTTCCGATTTCCATTCAAAAATTCCAGTACTCAATCAATTTAACAGATCTAAGCAGTCAATCGAACAGCATTTTCTAACTACTCAGAAAAAACTACAGCAATGAACTCCAAAAATTTGAAAACAACTCCATTACCAAAAAAGATTGATTCAAATTCCTAAGGTTCAAACTTAAAAACAAAGACAATCAGTACTTATGTTAATCATGGCAAAGCAAAACACATTCACATTTTTTTTAAAAAAAAAAAAAAAACCTATTCAAAGTAAGGCAGCAAAACACTAGCCAGCATCATAGATACAGTCAATAACATGGAATTTAGACACATTTAGCGCAAATCATAACACACATTCTAACATCCAAAAATTAACTATATAATAAAGTCATGATCCAAACTACAATTCAGTAAATTGTAATGATCTTAACAAGACACAAAACAAATACAAGAAGCTTTCCTGTTGCACATGTTCTTTTTTTTTCATATCAATTTACAAATACAAAAAAAAAAAAGGGAAACAAACAACCTTCTAAAATAACACCAGTGTTGGGACACTTGTTCAATCCAACCTCTGGTAATCCAATTAAACCCCCCAACTAAGTATATACAATGGAAAAAAAATTATGCAATTAATTAATAGCCCTAAATTTCTAAACGCTACGCCAACGTTTTTGTCAAAAAAAAAAAAAAAAAAAAAAAAAAAAATGGAAATACACTTACCTGAAGAACAACATTTCTCTTTTAAGTCAAAGACCTCTCCATCTAGGGCTTGGCACCGGCAATGTCGGAGATAATGGAAATGCAGACGGTGACAGCAGTAAACCTGGTGAAAGTAAAGGATGCGGTGATCGCGGCGAGTTCAAGCATCCAAACGGCAGCGGTGAAGTCGGCAGCTGAAACTGCGGCTGCGGCGCCATCATCGGCGGAGGCGGCGGAAACGGTTGTTGCGGAGGCGCTAGATTATTCCACCGAGGAGAAAGTAGCGGTGCTAGAGGCGAGAACCCTGAGAACTGCTTATTATTAGAATCGGCGGCGGCGGTGGAAATGGAGTTTTGAAGGTAGCGCATGTAAGCAGAAACAGGAGATTCAGCGGCGGCGTGAACCGCCGGAAAAGGCGGTAAAGGCGAGAGAGGAGCTGAGGGACGCGGGAAAGACATGGGAGGATTCATTGGAGCGTTACTGAGAGGTTGAGGAGGCGGTGGTTGATGTTGAGTAGGGGGAGGGACGGCGCTATTCAGCAAAGGAGGGGGACGGTTGCTAACATGAGCAAGGGGAGGCGGGCGAATACGCTGCAAACGAGAGCTAGGAGGTTTAGGCGGGTGAATAGGAGGAGGTGTAGAGTACCTTTCATGAGCTGGAGATCCGGTGAGTTTCTGAACCACGTCACGAAAATCATTCTTGTTGATATTATACACCGGCGGCTGGTGCTGCTGCTGCTGTTGCTGTGTCGCCTGTGACTGTGTTGCCGGTTGCGACTGATGATGCTGGGGTTGATTTAGAGGAGTAGCAGTGGTGGTATTGGTAACACTATTTGGAGCGGTGAATGATTGGTGGTGGTGATGAGGATCAAAAGTAGGTTTCTTAGGTATGTTAGGTTTAGAGATCTTATGAGATAGCTTATTGAGGTTTTTGAGGTACTGATCTTTATTAGAAGCGCTGGTGTTGGCGTTGGTGTTGCTGCTGGTGCTGCTACCAGTAGTGATGGTAGAATCAGCAGAAGATTGGCAGCTTTTATCCATTTCTGTGGATCTAAATCTAATCTAACGATCTGCTGTTGCTTGCTGCTGCTGCTAAATATCAGTCTAGGCCATGTCTTTGCTTTGTTTGTGATGGTTGTGGTGTTGTGTTCTGTGTGGTGCGGGGGGAATGTTATGCTATCTTCTTCTTTCTTCTTTCTTCTTCCTGTTGTTGCTGTTGTGGCAGATTCAATTCTACTTAATAGGTAGGGTCCTTCATTTACAGACTTTCTTTTTTTAAACAATCATTTACAGACTTAATACAACTAATAATATAAATTAATTTTTGTTTTGTTTCTTTTTAATTTTTTTGGGGTTAAACTTAAAAGAAGAGAAAGGACATGACTCATAAAAGAAGGCACAAACCTTTTATTATTATTATTTTATCAAAAAATAATTATATTTATCTATAAATAAATTTAATTATATTAAATTAATTATTATTTTTATAATTTTATTGATCGAATTATATGAATTAGAGTATTTTGAATATAAATAGTTTAAAAAAATTATTAATTTATCTTCTTCCTCACAATTTAAAATGTTTTGTGTGCTTTTTTTTTTTACTAAATAAGAGGATGAGTGTTTAGACTTTAGTAAGTGTGTTTTTGGCTGATTCTACTATTTTATTTGATAGCTCCTCTTTACATCCACACCAAAAATTTCAATTTATTTAATGTTATCTTTATCTCCTTTATGTATTTATTTATTTATATTTTTTTTAGCACATGCCTTCCAGTCAAACTTATTGACTCATCCTATG
>CATIWM010134036.1:0-20758 GCA_949671775.1 Mallotus repandus | reverse complement strand
AGTAGATCCAATTTTATCAATAAGGACTTTGATGCTTTTGGCCTGGGTCAAGATTCCACAGCCGACAAACAAGAGAGAGTCGATCCTCTACTGCCAGCACCTTTCTACAAGGAAAATATTGCATGTGCCATGGGTCTAGATATATGTGATCCAACTAAACAATCCAGGCGATACAAGAAATTAGTACGCGAAGTT
Organism: Mallotus repandus; assembly: GCA_949671775.1. Lineage (NCBI taxonomy): Eukaryota > Viridiplantae > Streptophyta > Magnoliopsida > Malpighiales > Euphorbiaceae > Mallotus > Mallotus repandus. Next base: position 20,563 of record CATIWM010134036.1, on the reverse strand, counting down.
AAATCACTCTCAGCATCTTCTCTCATGCTAGTCCTTGTCCACAATTCACCATCTCTAAAGAGACACATGTCATCGGTAAGCCCAAATAAAAATAATGAATATGAAATAGTGGATGGGTTAGTGAAACAGATAATAAAGAAGGTAAAAACTCATGTAATCCATGCAGAGGATTGTAAGGCGACGACTGCTTGGTGGTCCCGCACAGTACCATGAGGCTCCTGAGTTGGAACATCCAAGGGTTGGGGAACCCCTGGACTGTTCGAGCTCTGGTTTTCTTGTTAAGTAAACATTCCCCAGATTCTGTGTTCTTAATGGAAACACGTTAAATTTATTAATTTTAAATTTCATGCATATTTTGTTTTTATTGTTGAATCTTGTGGTAAATCAGGTAGTCTTCTATTTTTGTGGTGGAAGGAGTTGAAGCTCAATATTTGCAATTCTCTTCTCATCATATTTTATATCAGAGTGAATCCTCAAACAGTGAAAATTGGTATAGACTTTGCTTTTATGGATGGCCAGTTGCTTCTAAAAAATCACAATCATAGAAACTGCTTTGTACGGTCTATAACTCAATTTCAGGCCCAGTATTATGCTATGGTGACTTTAATGAAATTCTACATGATAATAAGAAGAAGGGTGGTAGGGTTCTAAATTTTTCTACTATGTTAACTTTTCGGGAGGCTCTGGCGGATTGCAACTTTTATGATACGGGTTATAATGGAAGTCCTTTTACCTAGATAAATGGTCGTCGAGGTTTTGAGCGTATCCTCGAGTGCTTGGATCAATTTTGCTGTAATGATGGCTAGGATTACTGTTCCCTAATTGTCAAGTTACTCATCCACTGAGATTTTGTTCAGATCATGTTCCTCTACTGTTGGTTTCTAATTCTTCTATTACCCTAAAGAAGAAATTTCATCCTTTTAGATTAGAAAGCATATGGCCTCGTGATGATGACTGTCGTCATATCCTTCTCTCAGTTTGGGCTTCAAATAGATCAGAGGAGAGTAACAAAAAGGTGACTCAAAAGTTACGTGGGTATAGTAAGCTATTGACGCAATGGCATTCTGCAAAGTTTGGTAACTTAAGAAGGTCCATCAAGGAGGTCTCGGAGTCTTTAGCAAAAATTGATGATGCAGACTCTTCAAATGCCACTATTGGACAAAGATGTGATCTTCAGAAAAATCTTGACAAGTTGCTTGAGCAGGATGAAGCTTATTGGAATCAACGAGCACGAGTATCTTAGCTTGCTAAGGGTGATAGGAATACTAAGTACTTTCATCATAAGGCTTCTCAACGTCAGTGCACAAATTCTTTGACCAAACTATGTGATATGCATGGAAACTGGAAGTATGGCAATCAAGGTGTGGCGTAGGTTGTTCTGGAATTTTCTTCAAAGTTATTCTCTTCGTCAAAGCCGTCGAATTTTAATGAAATTCTATCAGTAGTTGATTCCTGTCTATGACCAAAGATGACTGAGGAGTTATCCCAACCTTTTTCAAAAGATAAAATTGTCAGTGCTTTAAAAGTTATACACCCAGATAAAGCTCCGGGTCCTGATGGCTATTCAGCTTTCTTCTATCAGAAGTACTGGGATATTGTTGGTCTGGATGTCAGCAATCTGATTCTTAAATTTCTACAGATTGGTATAATGCCTCCTCGGGTAAATCACACTTTTGTCATGCTCATTCCAAAGGTGAGGAATCTAGCATTTGTAAAGGAATTAAGACCTATTAGTTTATGCAATGTCATTTATAAGCTTATCTCAAAAGTTCTTGCTAATAGGTTGTAAGTTACTTTGCCGATAGTAATTCATCATTCTCAGAATGCTTTTGTTCCTGGAAGATTGATTACAAATAATGCTATGATTGCCTTTGAGATTTTTCATTCTATGAAGACTTGAATTCATGGAAAAAAAGGGGTGGCTGCTCTAAAACTTGACATGAGCAAGGCTTATGACCGAGTGGAATGGAGTTTTTTAGAGCAAATGATGGTGCGTATGGGCTTTCCATAGCTTTTGATCCATTTAATTATGGCTTGTGTATCCTCAGTTTCCTTTTCTTTCCTGATAAATGGAGTGCCCAATGGTCATTTGATTCCCTCTGGAGGTTTAAGACAAGGAGACCCCATATCTCCTTATCTTTTCCGACTTTGTGCTAAAGGTCTATCTGCCCTTATTAGACATGCAGTCCGTAGTAACCAATTGCATCCGGTTAAAGTTTGTAAAAGGAGTCCTGCTATCTATCACATTTTCTTTGCAGATGACAACCTGTTCTTTTTTTTAGCTACCTCAAATGAATGCCTAAAAGTTCTAGATATATTGTGATTATATCAAAAAGCATTTGGACAAGTGGTTAATGTTGACAAATCTGAAATCTCCTTCAGTAGACGGGTTAACAACATCCATAAATAGAGGACTATTGAATTATTAGGTGTGAAAGAGATTACTCATTTTCCAAAATATTTAAGCTTACCCACTCTCTTTGGGAGATCGAAAAAAGTAATTTTTAGGTCCCTCAAAGATAGAATTCTTAATAAGCTGATAGGTTGAAAAGAAAAATTATTGCCTGCAGGAGGTAAGGAGACTCTTATCAAATCCGTTGTTGAAGGTATTCCCACTTATGTTATGAGCTATTTTTTATTCCTAAATCCTTATGTGATGAGATCTAGAAAGTTATGAATAAATTCTGGTGGGGTAATCTTGATGATAGTCGTCGAATCCATTGGCAATCTTGGATCAAATGTCCAAATCTAAGTTTGATGGTGGTATGGGTTTTCGACATCTCCACAGTTTAAATCTTACCCAACTTGCAAAACAAGGGTGGAGGTTGATTTCATGTCCAAAGTCTCTTTGTGCTAAGATATTGCAAGCAAAATACTACCCCAATTTTGAGTTTCTCCATGCTACCACCGAAAATGCTCCAAGCTACCTATGGAGGAGTTTGTAATAAGCAATTCCTATTCTGTCAGAAGGTCTTTGTTGGCGGGTTGGGAATGGAAAGTCTATTGACATTTGGAATGACAAATGGATCCCCTCCGTGAACAATCTATGACCTTTAGTCCCCCAAATTCTCCCTTTGCACTCAAAGGTGGCTGATTTAATTGACGATGAGGGTACTGTATGGAGGCATAACCTATTTTCTCATTTTCTTTTCCTTTTCAAACTACCGTCGTAAGCCAGATTCCTCTCAATCGTAGATTACTAAGTGATGTATTGTACTGGTGCCATACAAAGTCGGGATCCTATACTGTTAAAATAGGTTACCATGTAGCTTTTCAATCTCTTATTCGCAACCATGCTAGTATGTCTACTCCTCATGGTAGTGAATCTCTAAGGAAGAAGGCTTGGTCCCTACAGGTACCTCCTAAGGTTAAATTGTTCTTTTGGCGCCTCCTATCTAGCCTGCTACCTTGTGGAGCTAACCTACTATTTAAAGGTGTTCAAATCAATGACTTATGCTCCTTCGTTGGTTCGATGAGTGAGTCTATTGACCACATATTCTTGCGATGCCCATGGACAAGGTCATTATGGTTTTCATCTCCTCTAATGATACACTCTGATGCTCTTCAATACCGAACGGTCTTCAAATGGAACAAGAAAATATTTAAAATCCTTGATAGTGATTCAGTTCCTTTGTTTGTAATTGTACTATGGTATATTTGGTCTTGTCGTAACCAGATAGTTCATGGGAAGGGGTCGACGCCTGCAATGGAAATCGATAAATTAGTTGCTGATTACCTTGAATTATTTCGTTAAGCTCGGTCAAATGTTCAGAGGCGCACATATGTTGTAACACGGGCGACCAGTTGGCAACCTCCTGAAGATGGGATTTTCAAACTAAATTATGATGCTTCTGTGTCCCTAACTTCTAAGTCTGTCAGGTATGGTGCAGTTATTAAAGATTCTGCTAGTAAGGTTCTCCTCTCAACAACAAAAAAAGGAGTGAATGCACTAAACAGTGAAACATCGAAATTACAGGCCATTTATTATAGGCTTTCAGTGGCGAAGGATGCTAGTTTTTGCAGAATTCAAGTGGAGTCAGATAACAAGATGGCTATTTCTAATATTTAGCAAGGCAATTATGGACTATCTCATGTTTTTTTTATATTATGAGGACAATTTCCAAATTATTAAAAGTTTTGAATTTATTTCTTTCAATTATGTTAGTAGGAATTGTAATATTATTGCCCACCATTTAGCCAAATGGAGTTCTTCTTTAGATGATGAATTAATTATACTGGAAGATGTTCCTCTGGTGGCTGCTAGCTTTGTAACAACTAATGTTATTTTTCTCTTTTAATATATATATATATATATATATATTGAATTCAAAAAAAAAATTAGAAAGGACATTATGGGCATTATACTTATGTAGTTTACCATTGATAGCCCTCATACTCCACCTAAGATTACATTAATGCCCTTTCTAGCCAAAAAAAATATGGCTAGATTCTATCCGTTTAGCACTACTCAAAGTTAAATTGTCCTTAAATACTATAATCAGCTCCTTATATTTTATAGAGAGACAAAAAGGCCCCTAGCAAATTACAAATATCTCTATAATATTTTAAATAGTTGATAAATAAGTCTTTATTTTAATAAAAAAAAAATTATTAAAAAATTAATTTTATAATTATATTTAATTCATTTATATAACTTGTAAAAAATATAAAAATCCAATAAAATATTAAATGAATATAAATTTAGCAACATTATTCTAGCAAGAAATTTTATAATAACTTTGATTTTTGATGAGTTGAAAAGTCAAACTAATAATATCAGGTCATCTAAGATTCATTTATTTACTATTAAGTTTTAATTTTTATCACTTTAATTAAATACTGAATTTTTATTAATTTAACCTTCTAACTCATTAAATACTAATATCATTGTAATGTTGACCATGTTGACGAATACAATTTAATCTTTAATATTCTAGCTAGCCTAGTTTCTTCTGACTCTCAAGAGTTTGAAAATTTTTGCTTATAGATGTAGTTGGATGCCAATAACATTACAAGGTTGCACTATATTTCTGAGATGGATCCGGCATGCATAGAAATTAAATGCTAATGTACTTATATTATATAGTTAGTATATATGTTTGGATTTTGGGCATGCATAGAAATTTAATGCTGTCATGTTGGCCATTGCTTTAGGAAAAAAAAAAAAAAAAGAAGAAGCTTTTTAGTCAAACTAAAACATGTCACATTTTGGTGCTGGTTCATTCGTCAACAAGGGCCATGCAATGCGAGGTTGTATACCATATGCTTCTATATGCTAATGCATTCTCAGACATCCTCATATATATATATATATATATATATATATATACATATATATATATCTCAATTTTTTTTTATGTTTGCTTGTAGCATATTGGAATATCTATCTATCATTATTGTTCAAAAAATTAATAAGCTGTCACCATATTAGATAACAAGAATACAAGGACTAGAATACAAATACAAAAATTCTTATGTTTTTAGGTTATTTTATGTATATAAATCAGATTTGAGTTTCAAACTCAAAATAATGTGGGTTATATCTCATTTATATGTGGTTTATTTTGTTGATATTTTAATTTTGATATGAATTTATTAGTGATAATTAAAGAGAAATTGTTAACGATTCAGATTTATATTCAAACTTTAAGTTTGATGTGTTATTTGAATTTGGGTGACTATTCCTCCTCAAATATAGGAGTAAAATTATGTGTTTTATTACATTCTAACTAATTTAGTTCGAACGGAACAAAATTATAAAAATGACAAAAGTCTCTCAACAACCATTTTAATATGACTGCATACACCACAGTTTCAACCCGTTAGATTTAAAATTTTTATAATTTCAAAAATGATTGTAGTATCAATAAATTTAAAATATGTTATTTTGAGATTAAGTAAATTTGATATTTGATATTTATTAAATTTGCACTTCTTGATTTAATATTTTAATATATATATATATAACATTGCGTCCTAAAGAAAAAAAATGATAAAAACATCTATATAAACATTATAATGACATTAAAATTAAAGAAAAATGCTAATGCTTTTTCCTTTTATTTTTTTCTCGTATTATTTTAAAGAAAATTTTGGTTTACTTTGAGTTTATTCCATACAATTATTGTATATGTTCACCCTTCTTTAAAAAAGTTGGACTGACTTTTAATTTGAAATATGGAGCAGATCTCAAACGCAAACCTCAAGAAATCACGAAGACTTTGTAATGTGACAAAGAACATGAAAATGGAGAGTTAGAAGAGCAAGTTAATGGACAGCAACAGCTAAGAACCGCAAACATTACGAGACAAAAGGAATCCATGAAACATAGTCAAAGTTCTAAGGCATAGTTAACAAATGATTAACCCTATTGCTCAGCTAATTCATTTGACATTTCAAGTTAGACTTTAGACCGCTTGGATTTGGGTAGAGGTAGCTAGCTACACTCGTGCACCTCTTAATATAATTAACATCTAATTAATTAATTAATTATAAATCAAACAGCCCAATTTGCTACGTTTATGTCTGCAAGTCCGAAACAAGGCAGCTGAGTCTATCGGGTATGCACCGCATTGTAAGCGGACGCATTAATTTTGGAGAGATTTTTGCATGTACTGGATGTATTACACCTTAAGATAAGATTTGTAATACATTAAAACACTTGATCATTGAAAATGAAACACATGTCTCTTTATTATAAATCTCACAATTAGATCTAATACACCTAGTGTAGATAAAAATTTGCCTTAATTTTATTCATTTGTTTTTAGGCATAATACACCTATGGCCTTTTGTTTTATCATTTTTGTCAATTTGACACATCAACTTATAATTTTATTATTTTAATACATGAATTCACCTAAAATATAATTTTAAAATTTCTGTCAGCACACGTGACATAAAATAGCGAATTAGCATTTGCCATATGTTAAAGTTTGACTAATAAAAAACTGCAAATATAGGTATCAAACTAATAAAAAGTGGCAAGTACATGGGTGATAAATGCATTATATCATCATATTAGTGTAAATTAGTACATTTTTAATAGGTTGAAGTATTAAAATGATAAAATTATAAGTTAAGATGTCAAACTGTAAAATTATGCCAAGTACAAAGGACTATAAATATATTATGCCTTGTTTTTAATTTGATATATCGTTAGCCATAAGGAGGTTAACTAATTAAATTTAAATCGAATAAACTCATAATAAAATAAAATTCTCTCAATATTTATTTTTTTCACATATCAAATTTAAATTAAAAATTATATTTAAGAGATTTTAAATTTTTAAATTAATTCCTTTAAATATAATTTAGCTTTATGATTATTAAAATTATAATTAATTTCGATGCATGCCTCGTGAATGTTGGGTTAAAACTATTTAATAATTTTTGATAATACGTAAAACAAGAGCAAGCTCGTGAATTTATGTTTTAGATAGGATGACGATGGCTATAGTTCATCAAGGTGTAATGTATACTTCCATTTTTTAGACCTATATTAAAATAATAGTTGTAGTTTACAAATTACGAGTGTCATTTAATCCAACATCTTATACTAATGTATTATGATGCATGATTTAAGATTTTTGAAATAAATTTTAACATGAATAATTGGTACAAAAAATATTAAAATAAATTATTATTTTAGTAATTAATAATCATTGAATCAACTATCAGAAAACTATTTTAACTTAAATGATATTTGAATTTGAACTATAATATATATTTTTACCTTAAACCATATTTAAAGAAATTTTTATCATTTTTATAATCTTATTTAAATTAAATTAAATTATTTAAAATTTAATAAACTTTAAAAAAATTTAGATACAAGTAAAATCCCAAATGAAAAGAAAATATTCTCTCTGTTCTTAAATAATTATAATTTTAAAAGTCTAATTTTATTTTTAAATAATTATTGTTTTAAATTACTAGTGCATATTAATTATTTTTTTCTTATTTCACCCTTATTTAATATAGGAGAATTAATTGAATAGATATCTACTCATTTTAAAACTCTATATAAAATTAATAATTATTATAAGAATAGTTTAGTATTATATATATATATTAAATATATTTCTTAACCCATATAGAGAAATTTTAAGCGATAGTTATTTAGAAATTGAGAAATATTTAGTATTGTACTAGGGATGAAATGCTTCCATTTTCTCAATTAAACATGTTTATAAGATTTGCTCACGAGAACAAAGATTTTAGCAGCAGCATTTTTCTAGTAGTAAGTAGGACAGCTAATTAACAGTTCATTCTTGTGAGCGTTCGTAGAAACTCACTCGTTCTCGACATGACGATGCAGAAAATTGGTACTGACTGCCTAGCCATAAGCATAGGGCTGCGTCATGCCGTCGCATGTTACCTCTCAATTTCTATGTTCATTATCAATTTTGCTTTGTTTTTTTTCCCTCCTTCCGCATTAATATTTTTAGTTAGTTGCAATTTATTTAACATGAACTTGTTCGGAGTGCACGGGTAGATATAAAATTTAATTTATTTTTTTATTAATAAAAAAATCATATGATTTAAATCATAATAAAATATATAAAAAAATAAAAAATTGTAATCATCGGTATCTAAAGTTCAATAAGGGCGATAAAAATCTTTCAATGACTATTTAACATGATTGAATATATTAAAACTCTAACCTAAAACCTAGTTTAAGGGAAAACAGTTTTCTGTCAGCTGATTCTAACGGTTGTTGGTAGATAACATGATTGCATATACTAAGACTCTAACCTATAACCTAGTTTAACCGAAAACAGCTTCCTGTTAGCTGATTCTAACAGTTGTTGGTAGATAGCTATTCTTTTTTAGGTCATAAGAAAATAAGTTTTACAAAATAAATTTAAAAATATTATTAAAAAAAATTATCACTTGACTACTCTGTTATTGTCTATTAATTTTAATTTATTGTTTCTAATACTTTTTTTTGTCAATATTTCTAATATCAATTTTAAGCATTATAAAAAAAATAGCTATAAATGTATATTTTTAATTTGAGTTGCAGTTTTAAATCGAATTTTTATTTTATATATATATATATAAGAGCTATGAGATTTTTCCGTGGGGCTGAGAGAATAAATCCAACGTTCACTTCTTTATAAAGGGAAAAGAAATAAAGAAGTAGAACTAATCGCTTAAGCTCTTCCAAAAAAAAAAAAGAACTAATCGCTTAAGCTGCTCTTCTGTTTTCCTTTTTATAGGTTTTTTTTTGGATAACTTTGGTCCAGCTGGATTGGCTGCTATCTAATATAGGAAAATCCACTTTTCTTCACATTGCATGAGCTCGTGATGGTGAGCGATATTTTAAATTTTACTATTCTTTTCTTAAAAAATTTTACTATTCTTAAAAAATATTAAATTAAAAATTTAAATTAAATTAAATTAAAAAATATTAAAAATTGCATGAGTTGGTGAGCGATATTAAATTAAATATTAAAAATTTACAATTCTTATAATTTTGTGAAAATCAAATTAATTAAATTAAAATTCAATAATTGAAACTAAAAAATATATAATTGTGACAAGTCAAATTCAGTAAGAGTGTTTTTTGTTCAAATAAATTTTACAAAATTTTATAAAATTCATTTGCAAATCTAAAGTAATTTGTTTGGTTTAAATGAAAATTTTGTAAAATTTATTTTTAATTCTAATATTTTAATTTTGTAAAAAAATTTAATACAAAATATATTTTTATCGATAAAATATACTTAGTTCAAATGAATTTTATGAAATGCATTTGCAATTTCGAGTGAGTGTGTTTGGTTTAAATGAAAATTTTATAAAATTTATTTTCATTTTTAACTTTTTTATTTTATGAAATTACTTAACATTAAATCTATTTTTATTGATAAAATGTGCTTGATTCAATTGAATCTATAATTCATTTGTAAATAAATTATGTGGAATGACTTAACATTAAATTCATTTGCAATTTGGTTCAAATTTTATGAAATTCATTTACAATTTTGAGTGAGTGTATTTGGTTTAAATGAAAACTTTGTAAAATTTATTTTCATTTCTAACTTCTTAATTTTATGGAATTACTTAATATTAAATCTATTTTTATTAATAAAATGTGTTTGATTCAAATGAATTTATAATTTATTTAAAAATAAATTTTATTTAAAAATAAAATTAATACCTCGATAAAATTAAACTAAATAAGTGTTAAAATTCATTTGAAAATGAAATGAATTTATTAATAAAATTGAATCAAATAATAGGTAAATTTTACCTTGATTCAATTTCAATTCCAAAATAAAACCTAAAATATAAAGTAAAATTTTAAATATTTAAATTTTGCGGAGTTAAATTATTTCATAAAACACTTTTTACTGTACATACAATAAAATGGGCAATCTTTATATTTTACCGATTAAATTATTTCTGTAATGACATAAGCACTAGTTATTTTAAATTTCGACCTAAATGTATCTTAAAAATATATTTATGTATCTTTTTTTTTCGATATACAAAATTTAGATTTTGAATTTTATTTAAGAATTTAAAATTTATAGACATTGATAAATAAATATTTTTAACATTTTTATTGATAAATATTTTTTTTTCCAAGTCCAAAAAAAAAAAGTAGCTATGAAGTTATGACCCCCACCTCCACCTCCATTTTTTTTTTTTTTTTAAACACTCCACCTCCAATTGAAATCCAATTAATTTGATAATAATAGTAATAAATTAGCGCGTGAAGTCACGTGTTGTAGTGACCTAGGATACCAAAATGCAGCTTCTTTCGTACCCATATACTGATTCCCAGCTGGACCAGTGCCCACTTCCCAATAAACACACATACACTATTCAATTATATATTACCCTTCCAGCCTGTCTCTTAACGTCTATCCATTTTCCTTTTTCTTTACCTTTTTATCCCGTCTAACAGCTACCTCCTTCGTACGACAGCGAGGCTGTTTTCGTCAATTTAATCCAACTGCAAACTGGGACTAAGCTGTGAGGACAGGCGTCCTTTTTGCATTGGGAGTTTTACGTGCTAGGATCGGTGTGTCTCTCACGCTCCTCCCGTTCGAGGCCTACGTAGGGGAGAGCGTGACGTAAACGTTGGTGCTCTTGACTGGGGATGGTGTCTCTTTTTTGAATGGAAATCGCGCTTCATGGTTTCTTTTTTCTTTTTCTTTCTGGCCAAGTAGTAACTCGAGAATGACGAAATCCATCTCCTTTCACTTTTCTTTTCATTGCTGTCCTTTTCTAGGCAGCTTCATTTTTGCATTTTTTTAAAATTAATGGAGAGCTAAACACAGCTAATAAAGCCCGTTTCTTGGACCTGTATAAATAGCACTCTTCTGCTGCTTATCGATTCCACACTCAAAACCTTGAGCTATCTCAGCCTTTTTCTTCTCTTCCTTCCTTCCTTCGTAGCTATTTTGGTATAAAACTAAAAAAAAGATGGCATCTTTTGCTACTGAGTGTGTTTTGAAACTGTTCATCGTAGTCTCAATATTTCAAATTTCTTTGGCTGCTAGGAAGCTCAATGAGCTAGTTCAAGATCAGCCTCAGCTCTTATCTTACCATAATGGTCCTCTTCTTTCTGGTAAAATATCTGTCAATCTCATCTGGTATGGCAAATTCAAGCCATCCCAGAAAGCTATCATCTCAGATTTCATCACTTCTTTGTCATCAGCTCATCCATCTCTAAAAAATAGCCAACCCTCTGTAGCTTCTTGGTGGAAAACAACAGAGAAATACTACCACCTCAGCTCCAAAAAGGCCACACTTTCCCTCACATTTGGCAAACAGATAGTGGACGAAACGTACTCCCTGGGAAAATCACTCACAGATAAACATATTGTAGAGCTGGCTTCAAAGGGTGATCAAATGAATGCTATTAATGTTGTACTCACATCTTCTGATGTTGCTGTTGATGGGTTTTGCTTAAACCGATGCGGTACACATGGGTCTGCTTCAGGATCCAAAACTGGCCACATTAAGGGCAAGTATTACAAATTTGCATACGTTTGGGTTGGTAACTCTGAAACTCAATGTCCTGGATTTTGTGCCTGGCCATTCCATCAGCCAATTTACGGACCACAAAGCCAGCCATTGGTTGCACCCAACAATGATGTGGGCCTCGATGGTATGGTAATCAATCTGGCTAGCCTTTTGGCTGGAACTGCCACGAACCCATTTGGAACTGGCTACTTTCAGGGTCCGAAAGAGGCACCTTTGGAAGCTGCATCAGCTTGTCCTGGGGTTTATGGCAAAGGGGCTTATCCTGGTTATGCTGGCAACTTATTGACGGATTCAACAACTGGTGCTAGCTTCAATGCATATGGAGATAATGGCAGGAAATACTTGCTTCCTGCTCTGTATGATCCTTCTACATCATCCTGTTCAACACTGGTCTGAAAATGCTGCAATAGGGTAGTAGGATTCAATCTATCTTTAGATTATTAATTAATTAGATTTTAGTGGAATCGATCAATACTCTATATGCATATAAAATTAAGAGAGGATCATAAAGAGACGTTGTAATTTTTTAATTTGTTAAATTTTTTGGCTTGTGCGGATTAATAATAACAGAAAAGCAACTTACTTTGGTTTGCTTTTTTCAATAGAAAAGAGTGTAACTGTGTAATTGCAGCTTTAAAAAAAAAAAAAAAAAAAAAACAGTAGCATAATGGTACGCCTTTGTCCCGTTACAGGATGCAGCTTTGCTAGCCATTAGCTAACCACTAAGTTGACATGGGATCAAAAAGCTAACCACTAAGTTGACATGGGATCAAAAAGCTAACCACTTAGCTCCAAGTCTCCAACTGCTGAACCAAACAGAGTCTTAAATTTAACGAAAAAAATTTTGATTGACGCATCACTGCCTAGCTTCAGCTCTTTCAGGGCTGACAACTATGGTTTTGATTGTACAAGTCATGCTAATATTATCTAATTTTATCCAATTAGTCTACGACTAAAATATGAGTTAAACACAGCCATATTTGCACCTTTGCATAAAAGGTGATTTTTTTTTTGAACAATTGCAAATAGGTGATTAATTGTTATGTAAGCCGAGTGTGTTAATATGTAATTAAATGATCGAGTAAATGCATCAATCATCTATTAATCTAGCGTATAAACTAAGCATTGTCCTCAAAGTTTGAAAATAAAATCTTAGTAAGTCACAACAATGTCAAAGTGAAGAGTCACTTTCCGTTTTGCACCTTTGCATTAGAAGCCAAAGGAAAACTTACGATCTTAGCATTTGTTTGACAATGTTCTTAATTTTTGAAACTTTATTTGAGAGCTAGTACAAGTGGCAAGAGTTTTATTTTTGGAAGTGGAAAATTTTAGGTTCAATTTTTCATTTTCTCATTAGACTTATGAGACCTGATGATACATAAAAATTTGGCCTATCATGAGCTAACATGTGGCACATTAGCCATTGACTAAGCTGACACATCATCACTTTTATTTATAAGCTGGGATTAACATCTTACCATTCTAGCATACCACTTATGCTACTTCATTAAATAGCAAAAGAGAACAGACTGTCATACTGGCTAAAGACATATGTATTTTTGTCACACATTTAATGCAGCTGAAAAGTACAACTGCTCCATGACACGTTTCATTCAGAGTCTGACATGTCCCATTTTCAAGTCTAACGTGCACCATTCCTTGTTCTGACCACCCTAACGCTTCTGACGCGCTACAGTAACGACTAGAATGCAACAAGCAACCACCACTTGACACCTAAGGTATAAAAGCACCACTTCTTCATCATCATCTTCCTCTCTTCGTCTCCATTCTTCTCCGCAACTTCAGTAGCTCTATAAACATCATCTTCCTCATCTTGAATTCATGTATTACAATTATTATCTTTATTTGGCATGCCACATTGGCTAATCCCACCATGGGCATTTTTCTGACTTGAACATTGGAGGAGTTTTGGGTCACCCCAAACCTCTTAGCTTTTTGATTGTTTAATTCTTGTAAAGTTTGAAGATCCTAGTTGGAGCTGAGACAATTTAGGAACCATCAAGACCATCGTTGATGGTGATTCATAAAAATAGTTTTCAAAATACTAACTATTAAAAATTAACTACTCACTCTCCGTTCCGATGATATTGGTCCAATATCGAAGAAATTTATAATTATCCTGACTTTTAATTAGTTGGAAGGCCAAATCAATAATATCAAGTCATCTAAAGTTCATCCATGTGCAAGTAGGTTTTTGTTTTTATCACTTTAATTAAATATTTAACTAGTTGTAGATCCATGCAACAATTATTTTTTATTTAATATATTATGTATTTTATTTCTGGTATACCTTTGTGGTGATATCATTGATTAAATTGTGAAGATAAAAATCGAAATTAAAAAAAATTAAAGAAAAAATAAATAATATTGTCATGATAAATCATCTTTAAATTTAAATCCTCTAATGAGATATTGAATTGTAAGGACAACGCTAGATTGAACCTAAAATTATTGATAATGTGTTGAGGTGTATGGTTTGAATTTGCAAGTATTTTTCTATTCACAAGGCTTTAATTTATTAGAAAAATAATAATTTAAAATGTTATAAGAAAATCAAGAACACCAAAAATAAAACATTTTAGAACATAAAATTTATATGTCATTATGTATTTTGAATTTAAAAGTACTAACTTTTTTATTGAACAAAAGCAGCTTGAAAAATAAAAGTTTGTATAACACTGAGAGAATTAATTTTTAGATGTGAAAGGTGTGTTTAAATGATTTTTTTCATCTTATTTATATAGTTATATTTAAAAGATTACTGTTTTGAGTTAGCGTTCTAATTAATGAAATAATATAGTAGTTTTATATTTAATAGAATTATATTTCATTTTTAAATTTCAACATGAGTATATAAAATTAATTAATTGATGCTATAATGTAGTGTTTTATATTTAACAGAAGTCTAAATTAATTTATTATGAAAAGTAGATTTTTATATTTTTTATTAGGAAAATATTGTGAAAATATTTTTTTTTATATTAACTTGGTTTGGTTCTTGCTCAAATCTAGTCATTATAGTCTCGTCATGTTATGACAAAACACAAGAAGAATATGAGTTTATATAATTGCTAGCTATCTATAACTTTTGCATTGAAAAATCATGAATAAATAATTTAAATAGAATGTATAATTAAATATATTAAAAATAAAATACATCATAATAATTTTATTTTCTTTAATTTTTATTATCATAATTGATAACTCAAATAAATATTTTATGTGGAAAAGGACTCCAAACCCTAAAGAAATAGGGTATTTGGATCAGTATGAGTAAGGGAAACCTAATTCAAGAAAGAGAATGACCCTAATCAACAAGGAATCACATTCTAAGTAGGTTTATGTATAACCTCTCCTTATATATACATATCATTCATGGATCGTATCTCATATATTCATTCATTCTCATATTCTACTATTCAATATTTATTCTTTATATACAATTACTGACTTAATCTTCAAAGTGTTTATGGGGGAAACCCCACCCCTTCACCCGTCCTTCTCGTCGATGCAGGTTCCACGAGCAAAGATATGATTCAAAGTTATCAAGTGGCACCATCTGTGGGAAGCATTCTGCTAATAAACCTCATGAAAGCCATAAATTCAATTCATATACCGGGAATTTTCTTGGCCGTGATCATCGTCTCTTCAATTAACATCAAAATTGCAAATATATTTTTACATAATATTATGTGAAAATATTTTCAACAAGCTACGGAAAGTGTGGCTTGCTCTCACTTTGCTCAAGATTATTAAGGGTTTAATCTCGTCAAAGGTGGGCACAATAAAAAGACTTTATCCACAGGATTCTCTCATCCATGGGTTAATTACAAACAAACATTAATCACCTTTTCTCCATCGTCATGGTTCTTCAAAAACATGCATCCAAGTTAACGGACAATTCGTCAAATATCTTGTTTCAAATAGAAGTTTTGCAGATATATAAAAGGAAAATTTCAAGATGGGGAATAGACACGCAAAGAGACTGATTAGTAAGGAGAAGATTAGGATAATGTTCAGAATTTCCAAGTGCAGCGGCTACAACATCTTAACCAATAAAATCATGATTTTTGCCAGATTATTCTCTGAGCATTACCAACACTCAAATAATTTTCTTTGATGACATTCTCACCATGCTAGACAAAAAGTGAACATGACAGAATCGCGTATTGAAATAGTAGCACTATAATCATCACGACAATCAGCAAAGAATAATTTTCATGGGAACGAGCACCAAGTTTATTAGCTTGCGAGATTTCTTGGAATACCAAGTTTGATAATTGAACAAATTGAACAATTGTCATTATGCAATGGCCCATCCCAAATTTAAGGAGCTGAGTGTAGCAACGAATTCAAAAAAAAAAAAAGATCAGTCAGTTCATCTTACCAAAGGAGCACAGATAAATAAAACTTTGAACACTGGTTTCTCCTTAAAGGCTTTTGAATTTAAAGTTTGTGGCAACAGCAAATATATATTTAATTCTAACAACAATAGAGCCATCTATACAGAATATAATTATTAAGGCCAAATCTAGCTCTCAAAGTTTGAGTTTAAAAAAAAAAAAAGAGGAGCAATGAACCAAAATGGACTACAGTTCTGATGAAGAACCCAATATAAGTGATTCAAAGATCAGTATACATGAAAAATCTTAATCGACAGCTGCTCCATTGAGTAAAATCTTTGAACCATCAATTCTGAGCAAAGATGGATAATTTTTTTATCCACGTTGACAGCATGCAGGTTGTTTAGCGAGCTACTAAGATATAAACATCGAACATCAAGCACTCACTCAGTATTGAGTCTCGACCATTGTAAATACCTGACTCTAACTCTCGCCACCAAACACCAAATCTATGGACATTAACTTCCTGAGCTTTCAAACTCCGAGCATCCACCAAAGCTCCAAGCATCAAGCTTCAGAGCACCGAAACCTAGAGTAGGTCGAACGTCAAAGTTTAATTCCCGGTTCTGCTTTTATTTAGAACAGGTATCAAGATTAATTACAGAAGACTGGGTTTATGGTTGCTGAATAAAAATCGTGTTGGTCGGCCTACAAGCTTCAAAGAATAGCCTCCGAAATATATAGAAAAGATGTTGGGATTAAGCCAAAAAACTGATGAATTGATGTTTATCACTAGATCGAGATCAGTAGTAAAAAAAACTATTAGTGAAGACATCAAATGGAGATTTTGAACAAGGATAACTATCGAATCAAAAGGTAATCTCAGATCATCGAGCATCCGTTGAACCCAGAATGCAGAACATCATATGGTGATGAACCACTTAAGGTCAAAAGGAAGAAGTAGCAAGTCCATGCAATCAAAACAAACTCAGGATGAAAAATGCAAAATTTATGTCAGCAAAAATGTCTCCAAACCTGCGACAGATAAAATTAAAATCAGATGCTTACCTTCTGATGGAAGACCTGTTCTTCGTATGATCACAATGTGTCCATTTGAAAACTTAAAGACAAAGTTGGTGGGCGAACTCAAATTGCATTAATACGAGCATTACCACTTGCCCAAACTTCATGCATAGATATATGATTTTATGGACTCAAGAGTTGGAGACTTTCATTCATGTTCGAGTTAGACGTGGATGAGACGAGTTATCTGAAATCCATGCATACATCGTGCCTAAATCTAGTTTCAAATAGTAATAAATTTTGAAATCTATCGTGTTATCATCAGCTTCATTGATTGATGGGAGTTTGGATGCCTTGATTTGCAAGCTTTAAGAAGACTTGTGCATTAAGCAGGATTCTAAGTTCGAGGAATTGCCTATCCATGGATAAAGAAAGCACACGGAGTTTGCAGAAATAAAAAATTACAAAAAAAGGCATCAATCTAGGGATTAGAGTTTTCAGCAAAGCTCGAATTGAAAGCCAAGCGCCAAACAACGAATATCTGAGCATCAAAATGAAGATTCAAGAACCTGTCAGTATAGCATTTCTCACACAATCCGAAAAAGTGCAACTGTTTATTTATTTTATGTTCAAATAGGGAATGGAAATTTTACTTACTGAATCGATAAAAATAAGCTCAGATCATTCACAATTTGGAAAACAAATTTGCAGTTGAAAACTTCATGAAGGAAAATAATCTAAGAAGGACGACATCATCAAGGCAACACGTTTGAGGTTATTACAACTCCGTAAGAGATGAAGCAATAAAATTGCTAAGTATGCCACCAACTTCATGAACATCCACCGAGCTTCGATCATTGTGCCTCAAAACACTAAAGCCTATTAACTCTCAAACATCCGAGTATCCGAGTCTGTTATCATAGCCTTGGATATCCAGACAACATCGGGCATTTAACATCAAAGATTCGAGCATCTGAAACCCAAAGATAGTTGGACATCAAGATATCGACTTCATGAACATTCTCTGGGAATCCAAGTATGAAGATAATCAGATTCAAAATTGAAGAGAGGTTCAGCTGGATCTCTAGTTGGGACATGTCTTCAAAAAGTGTCTCAATAGGCAGACATTACTTCGCTTAAATGACATATTAGAGGTAGTCAGACTGAATTAATAGCTTCAACTTGGATTCCTCAATTTTCTCAACAACAATAGAGCAATTACGAACATAAATATTCATCGGACTCAAAGGCGGAACAAGGGCTCTTCTTTCTTAAATCATTTGATTATTTATTTTCGTATAACATCCATGATGAAAGCACATTTACACCTCCATTTGTAGCTGCATGCTCATAATATTATTATACTGTCACATGTGATATTTGTATATCTACATAAACACCAACAACTCACCGATATAAGTCTTCCTTTTGTTACTTATTTTACTGGCGTAATTATGATTCATTGCATGAACTTGCACATATAAAAAGAAAAATGCATCATATTATAGTTCTACGAAATTGAAATATATGTGTCGGTCATGCTGGTATATCTTATACGTCAAGAACTAACAATTAATTTCTATAAAGTTGGAAGATCCAGGTTTATAAAGGTCTGACATGAACCAAAGTGTGAGATGAAGCACAGAAATACTTGGAAGTTTTGGACCTGTTGAACTGAATTACAAAAAGAAAACATCTCTGCTTACTTCTCACTTCTTCATACAAGGCTTTTCTTGAGCAATGTGTATAGAAACACTGAAACTTATAGACAAGTCGAACATCTGAGTCTGGTAATCGGTCCTGTTTTTATTTGGAGCACGCACTGAGCTTAATTACTAAAGATTGGATTCCTCGTTACCAAAGACTGAGGCCTTATTGGTCGAGTTCGAGCATCAGAGAACTCAAAAAACACTGCCAGGACTTGATTTATATTTTCAAGGATAATTATCCACTTTGCTGATAGCTCGATGTCCAAGTATATCAGTCTTGGCAGATGAGAGTACAATTCTAAATGGTTGCCTTAATGGCTTTCTTGACACGTCAATTATAGGTTTCCACCAACAGAAACAAAAAGATTAATTCCAAGCATTAGTACACTTGCATGGCACCAAAGTGATGCTCGGATACTCAACAAAGATAGATGTTTTCTGACATTCAAAAATAAAATCAAAAGACAAACTATGGGTCCGAGTTAAAATCTTCAGTTCTCTTTATAGTGCGCAGCAATAATTGCACAAATAGAGACAAACATAAATATTCGTGGAATCAAGACCAGGACAAGAGTACCACAATAGATAATAATTCTTTCTATTTATTTTCATTATTTCTATTATTCTTTATTTATTCTTGAAAATGGTAATAACATTTATTGATAACGTTTATCGATATGTGGCAGTTGAAAGGATGTCCTTGATAGACGTGACTCCCTAATTGTCAGAGATTCAAAATTCAAAAATTACACTAAATCGTCATCTAAAAGGGCAGCACTTTACTTGGTTTTAACTGTAGCAAACTCACTGCTCGAATATTCAAAAATACACTACCTTCATAAGCATTGGTATGAACATTTTATTGAATTGTGTTATTAATTGAAATACATTATTTACTCGAGAGAGGAAGCTCGCACGATGCTAGACAGTTGAATCCTGAGCATCTCACCTTCAAGCGATATGTGCTCATATGATGCTCGACAGTTGAATCCCGAGCATCTCACCTTTGAGAATTATGTGCTCATATGATGCTCGACAATTGAATCCCGAGCAACTCACCTTCGAGTGATATATGCTGAAAGTGCCCTAAAGGGGGGTGAATAGGGCTATCGAACAAAAATCAAAACTTAAAAATAAATAAGCAAAAATAAAAGAATGTCGAGAAAGAAGAATGATGAACACAAGTATTTAAGGAGTTCGAATTCTCAAGAATCCTACGTCTCCACCTAACTTATCCCCAAGTTAGGATTTTGAATCACCACAATTTATTCCCTTAGATTGATTTTTACAACTTGAGTTTTAGGCACAACTCAAACCTTACAGCCTAAGTTTTCAAGGCTTACTCAAAAATCGATTCACAAGTGTTTTCAAGGCTTACACTAAAACCAAATTCTCAAGTATTTTAATGGCTAAACACTTAAACCAATTCCTTTAGAATAGAACCTCACTTCCCTTTTCTTTAAC
>CATIWM010133954.1:0-21585 GCA_949671775.1 Mallotus repandus | reverse complement strand
ACTTCCTGATAGCTAGAGTTCTTAGTTGTTAGATAATTAAGGGTTCTAGTTTCCACTCGACTTGTTTCTTGGACGATCTAAGGTGTGGGTATCAATAGATTGTTGTGGGTTTTGCTTGTTAGATAAGCCTAGTTCGCATCAGTTTGGTATCAGAGCTTTGGCTCTAAGAATCAAGTTACGTATCCCTTTTTTTGTTTTAATTCATCATTCTTTGTGTTCTCTTTTTCTACCCCTTCTTATTTATTTTCAAATTCATTTTTGCATTGTTCTTTATCGTCTTTAATTTTGTTTAGTTGTTTCTTTAAAGTCTTGCATCAAGTTTTGACCATATAAAAAAATTTAAAAAAAAGAAAAAAAAAGAGCAAAAAAAAAAAAGAAAAGAAAAAAAAATGAAAAGAAAAGAAGAATTTGGTCGTTTCATTAAAATCTTTAAAGTTCTTGCAAGTCTTCTTGAAATCTTTGATTTTATTGATTATTTTCTTGGAAATTCTTGATTAAATTCATTACAATCTTGAAGTTTCATTAATTTCTTTGTTCAAATCTTGATTCAAGATCGCAAATCTTGAAATTTTAAGTTACAAAATTCATTTTTCTTGGGGTTCTTTTGTAAAAATTGTTTTTCCTTGTTTGTTAGGGATATTTTTATGGATAAAATCATATCTTAAGTAGTTGTATCCTTATCTTCCTAGATTTAGTCATATCTTATTTTTTTCTAATCCTTATCTTATCTTAAAGCTTTTCTTTGTCTTAAAGGGATTAGACAACTCCTTTTCCTTTTTCACTTCTTTTCTTTATCTACAACTCCTTTGCCTTATCTATAACTCCTTTTCCTTACCTATTAGGGTTAAATTCGTTTTTGCTCATATTTGTTTTGTTTTTTTGAGAATTAAACCTGATTTTCTTATTTATATTCACCCAAACTTGCCAAATTCATCCAAATTCACCAAAAATTGTTAAATTCATCCAAATTACCAAACTTGAGGCTGTTGAGCATAAATTTATTTCGCAATGGAGATTCCTTTATTTTGTTGTGTGAATGACCTTAATGCTTATTTGAGATGGGTACAAAAAGTGGAGGATGTGTTTGAATGTGAAGAATATAGTGAGGTACAAAAGTGTAGACTTGCTTCTCGACAATTTAGAGGTCATGCTTATTTTTGGTGGAAAGATTTGTTGGCATTGTTGAGAGAGAATGGGAATAGTGAGGTTAGAAATTGGGAATTGATAAAGAGGCTAATGACTAGACATTTTATTCCTCTTGATGTTAGGGATAAATTATATCTTAAATTGCAAAGGCTTAAACAAGGAGATGAATTAAGTGTTGAAGATTATACTAAAAAGTTTAAGTTGTTTGTAATTGCAAGTGATTTAGGTGAATCTGAAGGGCAGAAAATTGAAAGATTCATAAGTGGGCTTAAGAGTGAAATTAGAAAAGATTTTGGGTTAGTATTACAATTGCAATCTTTTTTATCTTTGAAGAATATAATTTCACTTGCTATAGAGGGAGAGAGTTGGAGTAATAGGGTTGGTAGTGAAAGTGGTGTTAATGTTGAAGTCATGTTTAGTGATCATGAAGAGAAACATGAGCATCAATTATGTGATCAAACAATGGAGGAGAGCATTACTTATGAAGAGAAGTGTGAAAAAGATATGGTTGTATGTGAAAAGACCAAAATAGAGTGTGAATATGAGAAGAATGAAAGTGTTAAAACCATTGAAGTGGTTGAAAGACAAGTTGAGGAAAAGAGCAAAGAGAAAGAGTGCTAGCTTGAAATTTTACCTCCAAAGATAAGTTTTAGAGATTTGTGCATTAAACAACAAATTGATGAGTTTCAATCTTCAAGTGGGAAAATTTTGGGGAGGGAAACCAATGAAATTGAGAGAAAAGTAAAAAGTGAGTTGATTGTTAGAAATGAGTTGAATGAGCAAAGTGAGAAAATGGGAAACACTTGGTGAGAGAAAACAAGCAAGGTATGAGTGAAGAGAAAAATCTAGAGATTGAGAGTATCAAGAAAAATAAAGAGTTGGTTATTCATCATGATTACACTAACAACTTTAATCTTTGTTTTTGTAGTGTTTCAAAAGTTATTTTGCACACAAAAAGATCCATATGATGTTGTTAAAGTATCTTGTTCCTACAAGGGAATCTATAGAGTTTTCATTCAAAGCAAGAAGAACTATTCATGTTTTAAGTTTAGAAGGAAGCTGCAAGATTACAATTCTTACAAGTTTGTGAAAATCAGTTCTACATTCCAAATGTGCAATCAAGTTCAAGTTGTTTTGAAGTTGCATTCAAAGGAGAAGTTTTCAAACAACGATTTTGTGTTTGACCCTGGAGGAATTCTAGATTTATCAACTTCAGAAGATGGGCGTGATTCGAGGACGAATCAATTTGAGGAAAGGGGGAATGATGAGAATACTAATATGATAAGGAATCCTAATCAGACAAGGATTCAAGAGGTGACAAGGAATTCTAATCCAATAAGGATTCAAGATGTGACAAGGAATCCTAATCCAACAAGGATTCAATATGTAACAAGCAATCCTAATCCAACAAGAATTGAAGACCCTTTGACTTAAGATGGAAGTCCAATCACACGGGCATGTGCTAAGAAGATGAAGGAAGCATGATATATGCTAATTCATGCAATGTGGGCTCAAAGTACAAATCTGAATCAATTTGATCCATTTGGAGCACATGGAGTTAATTCTGGTCTAAAGCTTATTATTTCGCACAAATTGAAGATTTAGGCCCAAGTAATATTATTGGGTCCAATTTGGATGCATTAAGCCCAAAGGAGTAGCTACACGTATTCCAAGTCCAAGATGAAGCCAAGCTATGTGTCAATTAGTACAAATAGTGTTAAAAACAAATTTGGATGTATTCCTTATCCAAAATGTTTTTGAAGAGTTTATTTTTAGTTAGAATTACTTTTCCTTATCTTTAGGGACTTGTTTTCTTATCTTTTAGGAGTTTTTATCCTTATCTTTTAAGGATTTGTTTTAGAATAGGTTTAGGATTAAGAATTCTTATAAATAGTTTATTTTGTAGCCTATTTGGCAGATCTTTTTCATCAATTAAATTAAAGTGACAAATTTTTCTTCAAAATTACTTGGAGTTTTATTCTTTGAACTTTCTAAACAAAATAGGTTGTTAAATAGTTCACTTGTCTTATCAATTAGAGCATACATATCTAATTGTGGTGACTTCCTGATAGTTAGAGTTCTTAGTTGTTAGATAATTAAGGCTTCTAGTTTCCACCCGACTTGTTTCTTGGACGATCTAAGGTGTGGGTATCAATAGATTGTTGCGAGTTTTGCTTGTTAGATAAGCCTAGTTCGCATCAGGAAGTCCTAAAGATCTAAGGAAAAGAAAATAAAACCCTAATTCAAAAAGGAAAATAGCTTAACAAATAAAATTCATGCATAGCTATTGTTAAAAAGGAAATTAAACTAAAAACAAATTCCATTCCTATTCAAATTAATATAGGAAAATGCATAAGCCTAAGTTAAATAGGAAAAATAATTCTTTTAAAAAAACTTTGCCTAAAGTAAACCCTCCCTCACACATAAGATCAACATTGTCCTCAATGTTATGGATTCGAGAGGGTTGTTGAAAAAAATAAGCAATTAAATTTAATCAAATTTAGCAAGCATATACTTTTTTCAATTTAACTGGGTGGCACAGCTATGTGCTTTGAAGCACACGACTGTGTTTAAATGAATGTAACAGTGACATGGTTGTGTTAAATGTTTACATAGCCATGTTTGAGCACTTTTCTACCTAAGTAACTTGCACATGACTGTGTCAAATGTTCATACAGTCGTGTCTGATCTGCAGAACAATTCTACAAAAATAATGTAATGTGTTTTTTTATCAATCAATACCATTTTTACTCCTTAAAATTATTCGAACAAGTCATGTTTGACTTGCTCAAGTGTTCCAAACTTGAATGAACATCATGTATAATCATTTTATAGAATTTTAGTTTCACACAGTATAATTTATTATTTTCAAACATGATATAATACTTTAAGCATTTGTAAAACATAATTAAAACAAACTAACACAATCATAATTTAAAATTATCCTTACAAGCTAAATTTAAATAGAAAATAATAAACTTCAACATCAAACTAAAACATTCAAAACATCTAAACAAACTTAGAATCACAATGTTAAAATTCTTAAAAACTAAAAACTAAAAACTAAAACAAAGTTCATTAAAATTAAAGGAAAACATCAACTTCTTCAATCACTCGTCAATTTTGCTGGATCTTGAGTCTCAGGTGGTGTAGAAGGGTTGGATGGAAGTATGAATCCTTAATTTTGGAAATACACCATGAGGTTGCTATTGAGAACCTTGACTTCATTAGTCAAACTTTCCATGTTTACATCTAAAGCTCCAACTTGCATCTCCATATTATCAATTCTTTCAACTATATGCTCTAGATCAACCCCTTCAACTATTTATTCCTCTTCCTCGTCTTTTTGAGCTTGCTCTTGAACTCCACACACTAGCCTATAATTTCCATTCATATGTTCAACAAGCCCCATTGATTGCATCATTGTTGTGTCTATCATATCAACTCCCTTTATCATATTATAATCCATTTCAGACAAATTATAGCCATAGTATTCGGCAATTGTCATCACTAAGCCTCTGATCTTAATTACAGAAGAGAACTTGGTAGTAACATCTTTCAATTTACGTGCTATTGCTTGATAAATGTCTAATTTCCTATTATTCACCATACAATACAAGATATTCAATTCAATTTTTATAACTACTGATTCACCCTCCTTTCTACCAAAAATCGTATATGCAATCAAGTGAAGCATATAACGAAGAGCATAAGAATGAATTCTTGACTCTTTGGCCAATTTGAACTTATAAAACACTCATCTTTATCCCGTAAGTTCTCTCCAAAATTGATCTTTATCATATTTAATCATAGTCGATTGATTATCAAGGAATTTAAACACTTTGTTCAATTTAAAAAATCCTAAACCAAAAGTATCATTTCCTAATCTAAATATCAAAGTATTTTTTTATTCATCAAATTTAAAAGATCTTAAAAACTCATTAGTAGCCCTAGCATATATGCTCTAATCATAAACTTCTCCCAACGCACTCTCTTTAAGTACATGCAAACCTCCTCAAACAAGCCCACACTTTCAAAAGCAGATTTGCATACGTATAGATTTGTTTGAATTTTCCTATGCCTAACATCCTCATACCTTTTTCTTTGAGTTTCATTGATGAATTTAATTTTTCATGGGTATGGGATCACCTCCCTATTCTCTTGCTCTTCTAGCTATGGATTTGAAGAATTACCTTTAAGACTAGCCCTGTTTGCAGCCATTCCTTTGGTTCTCACCATCATTCGTTATTTTTTATTGAAGGGTTGAGAATAGTTTTTTATTTCTTTTGGTTTCAGAAAAAAATAAAGTTCTTGGATGTGGTAGGGTTTTAATAGAGTTTAAGACAAATTTATAATGAGTGATTAGTGCCAGTTAAACCTAATTTAGTAATGAAAGTGAAGAGTTTTTATTTTGAAAATTATTTTAAAAGAATGACAGACGAGTGACATGGCTATGTCTCGAGGTAGAAAAATAATTTTAAATTTGTGACACGACTATGTCTGTGAAGGCACATAGATGTGTCTGTTTGAATTCAGGAACATAAAATAGTTAGAGATTAGGCACGACTGTGTCAACTAAGGAATATAACTGTGTCTGATTTGAAATTTTCACTTCATAACATTGCATGAATCAGGCACGGCTATGTTACATAATGCACACAGTCGTGTTTGATTTCAACTCTTCCTCCTAATTCATATTTCTTCAAAGAGTTGGAATTAAACACATTTTTTACTTTAAATTTCCACTATCATTCATGCACAACTATCATAACTTCATGTTCACAAATATATCATTCAGATAAAAGTTTTATAGCTTTCATCAATTAAATATTTCAATTAAATTTAAACTTACTCCCCTTTGTTTGATTTTCCTTTGAGTCATTCCCTTTCCTCGAGATATTTTAGCATAAAATAATAAATATTAATAAAATTTAAGATATCTAACATTAAAATAAAAATAAAAATTAACTAAAGTTATAGAGCTTGGTTAAGCCCCCAAGAAGCGATAGTTTAAAAAGGTCATTAGATTGACCATGGCTTGGACTAATTATCAGTTTCCTTCAGATAGGCAACTTGATGAAATCCATCAACTCTCCATGGTATTTCTTCAATCTTTGCCCTTTGACTTTGAATTTATCTCTTGAAGCATTTATTAGTTTGATTGCTCCTGATGGGAATGTCTGAGATACTATTAAAGGTCCTGACCATCTACTCTTTAATTTCCATAAAAGCAATTTCAATCTAGAGTTGTAAAGCAAAACTTGTTCTCTCAATTCAAAAAGCTTCTTTCTTATCATTGCATAAAGATATTTGTTCCCACGGAGATAAGGTTAATTGTAAAATTACTCTTAATATTTTACTTGTCTAAACTAATGAGAATTCCAATGAGCAAAACAAATCAAAGTAAATCTAAAACAATACGAATTTTGTCACTAAATTTATACAATTAAAGATGTTAGGGTTTAATGGACATTATCTAAAGATATACTAAATTCTTGTTTATTATGAATCATATTTCATTTCCGAAGTATTTTTGAGATTATAATGTCTCTCTCAAGTACGCTCACAATTAATCAACTATGACCATTATTTGATTCCCTAGCTCTCACTAGCAAGATTAACTAATCATAATTGATTTATTCAAGCAATCTTCTATGGAATACTATTATCAAAATGTCTCTCGAATAAATCAATTTGAATTAATAGATTGTTATTGCTTTTCTCACTAGAATCATCTCTCAATATAACCCTAGTGTCTAATTCAATTCAAAGGATGATCAATCCAATAAAAAACATTAAGCACAATAACTCACATGAATGCATATTCTTTGATCAATAATTCAATTATTTATGTTCATATTAAGTCGGGTTCGCTAAAACCCTATCTACCTACTTAGTTACTTAAGGAAATTAGAAAGAACGATAAGAGATGAAGAATTCCAACATATTCATAGTAAAATAAAATTATAAAATAAGAGAATAATGAAAGAAAACCCTTTTATTTCACTTCCGTAATGATGTTTTTGATTTTTAATCCTTTTTCTTCATTCCAATAACTTGATTTGAAAATTAAAAATTCTAACACTAAAAAAATATTTGAAAAGATAATGGTTCTATTGCAAAGAAAAATAATATTTTCTTCTAGAGAGCAGCAACCTCTCTATTTTCAAAAAAAAAATCTCTTAAATAATGTTCACTAAAAAACCCTAAAATGGTTCTTTCCAAATTGAGCAACATCTATACACACAGCTGTGTGTCAAAATGACACAGTCGTGTAGCCTTCCCTAGCCTGGCAATTAAGCGCTTTGACACGGTTGTGTGCATGGCATGATATAGTCATGTCTGCTTCGATCTCTATAGACTCTAAAACTTACAATCAGGCACAATTGTGTCTGTCAAAGACATAGTTATGTTATTCTTCTTCTCCTCATTCTGCTTTGATTCTTTGCCCTTTCCTTTGTTTATGTTAGCTCCCAACTTTAAGTCTTCATTGCTTTCATCCGCCATGAGTTCCCATTTGATGGAACCTCCAAAATTATTACAAAAGTAATGTAAAAAGTATACTAATTAGCTAAAAATGCATAAAATAACAAAATGACTAACTAGTTTAACTTCTAATGCAATTATTCTTTAACTCATTCTTTTAAAAGATAAAAACCTATAATTCTAACAATGAAATGCAATTATTTAATGCTCAAAATCTATCATTTTTAGCACTTATCAAGGATTTAGTCTGTTGGGTTTTCTAATCAGAAATGCAGCGGAAAAATAAAACTTTTAACCACAAAACCCATAACTCGGATCCATGTAATTCAAACTAGATTGATTGAGATGGTTTCCAATCAATTACCCAGATGATATTAAGGCAAGATTGTTGGAAGGGTGAGAGGGGGTTCACACCGGTGACACCCTACCTCGAGCTTTGCATATACTTTTTGTCGGATTGAGACATCACCAAAAGATCATGCCCTCTACCATATGAACTAGGTGATCCAAAGCAAAGTAGGTCTGCTAAAACCTTTGTTGTCCCACAACATAAAAACTCTCTATGTATTTTTTTTTCACAAAAGAAGTGTAGGAAGAAGGAGGAGAAAAAGTGGCTTAGCATAAGCTTGGTAAACCCTAGAGAATAAGATGTATATATAGCCATCCTTTCTAGGGTTTTATACATCTATACTTAACAAAACAATTTTGTTAAGTCTAAACTTCCTTATTCTATTTTGATTCTAATTCAAAATTAGAATCATTTCCTATTTATTTTAGATATCTCTTACCTAAAATAAATAAATAAATACTAACATAAATAAGTAAATAAGTAAATAAATAAATATATATATATATATATTTACTTATTTATTTAATCTTTCTATAGAGACAATTATTGGGCTTATTAACGCAAGTATGTTTTCGGCATGTTCTAAGTGTGAGACTCTGTAGGTTCACATAACGTTGGCAGTGAGCCTAAAATTCCTATTTTAGCCCACGAGAAATAATTGGCCTTTAGCAAGACATTATGACTACCCAAGTTATATGAAGGCGACATAACCTAATACGTAACGTGTACTATAGTCTTTTTATCATATGATATCCTGATTTAACATAAGGCAAGGATTATGCCATTCTTATATTATTCAATCATATTGTTTCTCGATACCAAGTAGACGGATGCCAATAACTCTTTATCATTATAGCATGGCCATGCATTTCTCTTCAATCTAACTCATCGAGGGGCCCAACAGATATCTTCTCAAAATAACTGAGCGACAAATTCCATCTTAATCACTCACATTCCTCACACAACTTATTCTATATCCAATCACAACTTGTTTTACCATCTGGTTAAAGTATGGTGTAGAGATATCATGTAGGAAACCATAGTGATCTCAAGTCAGAGGACTCAAATAATACTACTATGATGAGAATCACCTATGACAATAATCCATGTGGTATTCTCATAGCAGGTCAACCCAGTACTTCATTTCTCTAAATATGTACTTATGAGTTTGACTTAATATCTCATATACATGATCAGTAAAACTTAATCATCAGTTAACCTCATACTAGTCTTTGTTCATCGTTGTTCCTACAATAATAATCGACTAAGGATATTTATATTATAATTCAAGTATCATCTAAGAGTTTTACTATCAAGTCACGTACTTGATAATCTTAGTAGAATTAACTAATTAAGGATAATACTAGAATTAGCCAGTAATAATAAAAATGCATTTTTATTATTAAAATAAAAATATGACAAAGTCAAAGTATGGCCATTATATAATTGGCCTAGGGCATAACACTAACAGAGTCATCCCCCAAAAGAAATTGACATGCATGCATTTTAGAGTAAATTTACGAAAGATAGTAGTTTTAGTGAGGGAGAGATAATGATTAATGGATTGACTAAGAATCATTCTTACTTGTTAATGCATAGATTCATGTTGCACTATACCTTTAGAAAGCCAGATGGCACAAGGGTTTTAACACTTCCACCACTTAGTCCACTTTAGAAAGGGGAGTACATTGCATTATTTTTATTTTATTTTATTTTTATTTTAAATTAGTCATATTAATTTAGAATAGGAGGGAACATGCACATCATGGTATGATATCTTTTGTTGCATTTAGTTGCTATAAATCATTTCATGCCTAACATTTGAGTTTTTAAAGCATATT
Organism: Mallotus repandus; assembly: GCA_949671775.1. Taxonomy (NCBI): domain Eukaryota; kingdom Viridiplantae; phylum Streptophyta; class Magnoliopsida; order Malpighiales; family Euphorbiaceae; genus Mallotus; species Mallotus repandus. Next base: position 11,763 of record CATIWM010133954.1, on the reverse strand, counting down.
CATAGGTAGAGCTTAATTCATTGAAGATAATTGTGTTGGAAAGATGTAGTAATCTTCATTTAATGTTAAGTTTGGACCTTTAAAATTAGGAAAATCATTTGTAGTTAAGGATTTTTAACTTTTAATAAACTTGGATAATTTATTTTTGAGAAAGGTGTTTGTAAGTAGAAATTCAAAATTCAACTATATATATATAAGTAGAAATTGAAAATTCAACTCTTAAGTTAGTCAAGTTCTTATGTATTTTGGTATATATAAAAAGAAAAAGAAAATAAAAGTGAGATGGAGCATAAAATGCACCATTTACAAGGAGATAAAACTTTAAAATTTTGAATCTTTATATGTTGCTTCTACTCTAATGCTCTTAAATAGAGTATGAGTATCCAAAGGACCATTTATGAGGTATCCACACTGAGTAGTGCGAGAAAGGTGGGGGATATTAAAATTGGGAAAACCTTTAATAAAATAATTAAATATTATAGAAAGTAGCTTATATATGAGGTTTCTAGATTAAGTAAGTTTTGAATTAATTTCTATTCACTTTCATCTTTCTCTAATCTCAATTCTCTATTTTCATGAATTCAATTTGGAAGTTTGCTCTTCACACAGTAAAATAACGTATCCTTAATCTTGAGTTATTATTCTAATTTTTAGTTCTTAAGTTTTATATTAAATGAAGATTGAAATAGCTAGTCACGTTAAAGTTATGCAACGTTCTTCATATTAATAGGTTATTTTCATGATTTGCTTATGGATAAGCAAAAGCTCAAGTATGGGGGAGTTTGATAAGAGTTAAAAATGATTTATTTTGATTGCTTATTTGTAGGATTTTAAGTGGCTAGAGTATAGGATAGTATCGAATATTGACAGTATTAGGTTAAAATTCTTAGGGTTTATAGTTTTAAGAGAGTTAGTAGTTTTAATATGTTTTTAGTTATTTTTATTTAATTTTAATGATTTTTATTGTTAAATGGCTAGGTGTGATTGAGGTGGAATCAATGTGTAAAGTGTTAGGCAAGAAGTTGAGGAGGAAAGCTCAAAATCTCTATAAAAAGAAAGATGTAGAAGTTGCACGGTTGTGTGCACATATCTGCATAGCTGTACTTGAACCTAGAAAAGTCACCCTACAGAGAAGCCATTCAAGCACAACTGTGTGCCTTAACACACATGGTTGTGCGTGACCTGAGGAGGTTCAAGCCTAGTAAGATCAGACTCGAAACTGCTACGAGCCTAGACTTGCATAGTTATGCTTGAATACTTTAAATTCTAGCAGACCAAGCATGCACAGCCACACGCATTAAGCCACACAGTCTTGTGCCTCTAAGGAACCCAAATTAGGAAATTTGATTTTTGAAAGGAAATCGGTTATGATACTTAGGCTTTAAGAATAGTATGGTGAGCACTAACCTAAGTAGAGTAAATTTCAAAAATTTACTTTCTCATAACCCTTCATCACATGAAGAATTTCCACTCCTATGAATCCATTTTGCAATTAAATGCATAGCTAACATACATCAACATGTATAAACATAAAACTTAGGAAATCTTATTAGTGGAATACTTACAATATCCTAAGTGTTTAATGTAGACCACAAGTAATCTACTACAATGGATTGCTTTATTGAATCAATGCTAAGCCACCCAAATCTATGGCCTTTAGCTTGAAACACCAAAACCTTCCAATCACCTTCTTGCCTTTGATTAAGTTTAGTTGCAAGCACCTCTCTTGTGACCCAAAGAAAGTTCAACTAACTCAATCCCACTAGTAAGAACTAAGAGTTTATGTTTGGTATATTTTGTGTTTCCTTTTGGTATATTTTTATCCCTACACTTTCCACTAACTCTTAATGGAATATATGTTACACCCTTAGAACTCTTCTTAAGGTGATATATATATGCAGAGAAATTAGGGTTAAGTTACATATACGTACAAAGATCTCTTATACCTCCATTATTAAGAAGCCACCTTGCATGCTACCTTATGAGTTAGTTAAGAGTGTATTTACGTATATATCTAATAAGTGTAGAAAATGGATGTAGATATTTATTAAACACATCTCATGTATTTATTCCACATATATTTTCTCTACACTTCCTACTAACCAATTTTCCCCAAAGTTAACAAAAGACACATATGAGATAAAATCTCCTAATATGCCAAATATGACTTAAATTGATAAATGGTCTTGGGCCAATATATGGGCTAAGTCCAATCCATAAATCAATTGGGCCTAGTTGATGGAATAAGGCCTTTTGGTTGTGCCAACTCTTGGCTCAAGCCCATTCCATCAAACTAATGGGCCTTAGAGTTGGGCCAACATCTGGCCTAAAACCCATTCCATCAAAACTAATGGGCCTTGGAGTTGGGCCAACATTTGGCCCAAGCCCATTCCATCAAACCAATGGGCCTTGGATTAATCTTTGGGCCAAAACTCTTTTAGGCCTAGGCCCACACACCTTGGGCCATTAATCTAGGTCCATAAGGAAACAACATATACTCTTTATTTAATACTTTAATTAATATCTCATATTAATCAAGTATTTAATAATTATACTATTAGTGGAATTAGATTTTATGATATGCTAGAATTATTGCTCAAAGCATAAATCCAATTCCATTAATCTTAATTAATTGATTAAACTCTTTAATCAATAATTAGATTAATTAGGTAATATGGAAAAACTCTTTTAAGTATGACTTACTAGGTTCATGTCTAATTGGCATTGAGAATATAATATCAACTGTTAATATTATTTGAAACTCTTTCAAGCTTAAATGTAAAAATCCCAATTATACACATTTAGTTCTCATAAGTTGTGAGTGACCCCTAGCATCGATATCACAACTACAAAATTAAAAATGAATGCATATGATGATTCACACAAACCCTTATAGTCATAATACCATGTACTAAAATCCCTTCATTTGAAGATCCCAATATAGGCTAGAGTCAAGGTTTAATCAAACTCTAGTAGCTTTATCATATGACCTCATCTCAAGTTATTATTGATAAGACACAATAAATACTAAAAACACTTTCTAGCATTGAAACTCTTTCAGACTGTGTTATGTTTATCCTAGCCAAGAACTCTAATCATCAAGAATAAACTTAGATAGTATAGGATTTATCCCAGTTCACTCTAAGCAATGAATCCCATCTTGGTTGAGCACTCATCCCTACATTAAACTGACTAGAGCCACCACACGCCATAGACCCATGTGTGAATAACGCAAGTATGTAAGCAGTAACAAACTCTAACCACTCAAATGTGGATGACCATGTCACCTCAGGTCAAAGGACTATATGCACCATTATAACCTAAACTGTGATCGTTGACTATAAGTGAATATCCTTGCAATCACTAATCCAACGTCATTATTCGATCCACCCATCACATGAGTATCCACATGTCTATTCTGATATCTCATATCAAGTAGTATGAGACTCACTACCTCCCACTATTAGCAGCACATACTAATCAAGGGAAATAGACAAAGGTGATAGTCTAATTAATATTACCCAAATATTAATTAATTGACTATGAACAATTTATAGCTTATGTACTAAATAAATTTATAGCTCATATTATCAACTCTTGATAATAAATTTATTTATCATAATACTAAAGGATAAATACTCAAATAAATAAACACTTTATTTAAAAGAATACTTTATTGCCATTTGGGATAATTTACAATGTCATTATATATTATAAAATGGCACTAGGGCACGTCTATACTAACAATTTTAGGGTTTGTGAGTGACCAAAAAAAATTATTTTGAGCTCTTGTTCGAATGGTTTTTCGTTTAGGACATGGCAACTTTACCGAAAGGGCATTCATTCCATTTACATGACAGGGAAAATATTTTTGTCTCAGGAGGATGCAAGACTTTTATGTTTATAGAGTCACTACCCAATTTCTCGAAAAATCGTACGGGATGGGATCAGATCACTTAACGAGTATCATCCCCAGCAAAGATTCTAGGTTCGGGAGATTGCATCTACTTTTTGGCTATTTCTCATTATATAATACTAAGTGAATGGCTACCACATCACCCTAGTTTGGAATGACCGTTTGTATATACACATTCATATGGCACAATGATTAATAACGGAAAATAAGAAATTAGTTGCAATTATTACAAGGCTTTCCTAGTAAAAACATTTGGAAAGAGAAAAAGTGTAAAAATGTAAATCTAGTCCTAAATCTAACAAACGCCAATAAGATAGAGGTTAACACGGATATATACAATTTCATCCATTCACCCTTAGGACAATAAATAAGCAAGAGATGCTCAATCAGTTGGAAGAGCATATAAAGGCACTCATTCATATGCATTTGCAGATGTTATGACAAATTTGAATTAAATAATTGCTACTAATTTCAAAAATATTTCTAAATACCAGAGAAATAACAAAACATGCATGGTTGCATCATTAGACTAAAAAAAGAGAACTCTAGCTCAGAAATGCAAATTTTCACATTATTGAATGTGAAAATTAAAGAAAATACTTATTTTCATATCGAACTGTAAAAGGATGCAATTTTGATACAAGGATGCAAAAAAGATGATTTTAAGCATTGAGGATGTGTTTTGATTATAAAAAGTGGCTAATTTATTTCAAAATGATAGAAAATGCAATTATGATGATGATTTCAATGCAAAAATGACAACTTTGAACTAAAGGTGAAGGCTTTATGTGAAAAATCTGATTTTTCACATGAAAATGCAAATACAATGTCAAACTGCCATTTTTATGATAAAAATGACATCTTGACATCGACATATACGCTAAAAACGTACATATTAGAAATGTATTTTTCATGTTAAAAATGGAAAATTTACGCTAAAGTGAAGAAATTGATGTCAAAAGTACATAATCTATATCAAATATTATTTTAATAACAAAATATGAAAAAATGCAAAAACTGCGCAAAAATAATAAATTCAATGTCCATTGGATGCAAAATGCAGACTTTATGTGAAAAATGATAATTTTTCACATAAACTACATAAATGATGTAAAAATGAGGATTTTGATATAAATATATGATTTTTATCAATTAAATATGCTGAAAATGTAGAGAATGTAGAAATTGTGCAAAAATGATAAATTTTGTATTTTTGAAAAATTAAAATACAAACTTGATGCAGAAAATGATAATTTCGTGTGTAAAATGCAAGATTAACATGAAAATGCAAACTTTATCATGAAAATGTGATTTTTATAATAAAAATGATTCGAAGATAGTAAAAATATGTAGAAAATGTAAAAAAATGTATGAGAAATGCATATGTAACATAAAAATGATGTTTTGTGATTTTTCACATTTCGGGTATAGAAAATATAAAATGACAATTTAATATGATAAGACAAAATAGAAAATTAATCAAATAGCATGCAGAATGACTGTCTTATCACACATATCACAACAAATTTCTCAAATGCTGGCAGCAATGAAAATAAAGAAAGAAATGGATATACATAAAGTAAACATTCAAAAATGATTGTTTGATCCTCAGATTCGATTGAGCTTGTTTTTGTGGTTTTAGAAACTTTTGCTTTGTATAGAGATCAAGTTGTCCTTATCGAGAGGTTGAAAATGACATGTAGAATGCAAGTTTGTATACCTTTGAAGTGTGCTTAGACAAAGATGATGCTCGGTTTAGTTTAAAGCGGTCTAAAAATCCTAAGAAAATAAGTAAAATAGGATGAAAATGTGTAAATCGAGAGTCCTGAGTCTTCAATTTGACAGAGTTTCAGTATATTTTTGTTCTCTCTTCAAATATGAGGTTTAGGGTGCTATTTATAGACAAAAATAGGTTTTACACGCATTTGGGGTGCGCGTCATACCTTGTGGGAGCACGCCACCCGCCCTGGTGCTCATTTCGCACACCTTTTTGCTTATTTTAGCCCTTTCGGCTAGGTTTTTTGAGATTTTGCTAGGCTTTGGAAGGTTTTTGGGTTTTTGAACACATTTCTAATGTCCATTTGTCAAAATCAACTTTCAATTTCATGAAATTTAGTATTGGTCTCACAAGACAAACACTGGTCTGACAAGTTACACACTTTGAGCAATAATTGTTTAAAACATGCAGTTTATATTTCGTAAGGTCAAAATGCGACCTCATGATTTAATGGCTGATTTGACAATGTAGGAGTTTGATTCAAGGATTTTCAAGTTTTTTAGACTTCTACACACTTCAGTGGTGTACAAACGACCAGACTCTTATCGTTTTCGAAAGGTATTTTCATTATTGGACCTTTTTAAGGACAATCAAAACTTGGTGTATGATAGGGTTTTTAAGAGGAAACAATATAAATAAAAGATGTTTTACCTCTAGAGAGAGGTTGGCTAGTCTTAAGAACAATAGAGTTTATTTTTATTTTTGAAAAAAAAAGAATTATAGTTTCTTTTTTGCTGAATTTTCATTTATTAAGGATTGCTTTAAGAGTAGAAGATTAAAGTTTTAATATTGCAAACAATATTCTAAGAGAAGGAGAACAAAAAGGGTTTTTTCTTTCAATTATTCTTTTTATGCTTTATTTATTGCAGCATGATGTTTATGTTTGAAATTCTTAATTCTTTATCTCTTTTTTCTTTAATTCTTTATCTCTTTCTTCTTTAATTCTTTCTCTCTTTCTTCTTCAATTCTTATGAGTAGCTAAATAGTTAGTTAGAATTTTTAAACTGGCTCAAAATGAACTTAAATGTTTAAAATCTAAATCAATAAATTCTCATTCCATGATTATTATTGAACTTAATACCTTCTTTACACTAATCACCCTTTGAATTAATCTAGACAACAGGTTTAGATTAAGAGATTGACTTTATTGAGAATACAATAATAATCTATTGATTTAATTGAACTAGTTAAAAGATAGTTCAATTGGTAATATTCCCTTGAAAAGCTTAGCTTCAATATTAAAAATAATTAATTGCTTGACTTAGTGAGAGCTAAATAATTTAGAAGTTGTTATGATTAATAAATTGTGAGAGTGCTTAAGAAAGACTTTCGTAATTCAAAAGATGCTTAGGAAATGGAATGGAATTCATAATTGAAATGGAAATTGACATGAACTTTGGATAAAATGAGTCAGGGATAAAAACCCTAACATTCATTTAATTATTAAATTTAAGAGTAGTTAGAATTAATTGTTTAAATTTAGCATAATTTCTAGCAACAAACATATTCAGCTATCTACACATTGATATTTTTACTGCTTGGGCAACACCGTATGCTTGTGGATTGATACGTACTAAGTTTTGCAAGAACTTGATATTAAAGGCACACGGTTGTGTACATGCTCGATTTGTTTTTATATCCTTAGTTAGCCCTTTAAGGTGGTTTGTTTTAGGAAGTATAGTTATTGAATGTTGCATGTACATACTTGAATTTTTGCAATCTATCATTATGATGAGTTGAATACATTGAATGTGATTTTCTTAAACATATATGATAATCTCCGTTTAATGCTTAATTTGTGATTTTCAAGTTAGATTAATAATTTGTCATTAAATAATTTTGATATTTTAATGAACTTAATGCATACTTTTCTTTTGAGTGATCGAATTTTATGATTTGATGTTTGAGAAAGATGTTTATAAGTATAACTAAATTTTGATCTTTAGTTTGCTTTTTCGGTTTAACATATAATATCATAGCTCTATAAGAAAATAAAAAGAAATAAAATTTCTCTTATATTAAGGAGCTAAAATATTTATTTTTAAATCTTTATATGCTCCAAAAATACTCCAATACTCTAAAAAGAGTATGAGTATCCTAAAGACCCATTTGGCGGTATCCACACTTAGTAGTACGAGAATAGGGGGTACTAAGAGTGGGAAGAATGGTAAGATAGAAAAAAAAATAATAAAATTATGTTAATAGATAATGCTACCTTTTGTGCATTAGATTCTAGAGTTGTTAAGGTTGAGATAAATGCTCTATTTGCTTTCATTTTTTTAGGATGCCAACTTATAAAATTTCAAAATTCAATTGAAATGTTTGCTCTCCACTTAGTAATTTTTATTTCTTTGACCTTGATTTATTGATTTAGTTTGTATTTATAAGTTTTGCATTAATTGGAGATTGTTATGGACAGTCGAGTACAGTTTGTCAAAGTGTTTAATTCGATGTGTTGATCAATGTTATTATGCATTTTGCTTGAGGACAAGAAAAGATATATAAGTGTAGGGGTATTGGATGAGAATCAAATGTTGCATATTTTTAGTTTGTTTTATGAATGTATGAGCTAATGGGTTAATTTTGTAAATTAAGATTAGATTGGAGCTTAAAGTGAAATTTGAGAGTTAGGCTGATTTAACCTCTAAGATTCAGTAAGGACTCTGACATCCTTAGAGTTTTAGAATAAGAAAGTGTTATTCTAGACATTTGAAGTAAACATCTTAATCTTTTATAATTTAGCTTACATGTCAAAATCCAAGTGCTTTTACATTAGCAAATATTTAGTCGAAGTCAGCAAATACAGTTTTCATTATAAGTTTCACAGCTCTTAGTTTTTAAATGATATGTTGAGCTACAGAGGTTCAATTGAGATGACTAAAGATGATATGGAAAGCTTACTTCTATAGTTACAATTTTATGAAGAGCTAAGGTTCCAATTCTATGTCTATTAGTACAAAAATTAGGTTGTAAGTAACTGTTAAAACATGAACTGCTTGACATAATTATGTTTGAGGATGTAAAGATGGCAAGAACCAGGCACAATTGTGTGCCCAAAGTGGCACAACTGTACCTGATTCAAAAGATAGTGGACTAAAGAAAAGGAAATAAGGAACGGCTAAAATTACACACAGTTGTGTGCTCCAAAATGGCTTTTAAAGGAAAGTTATTTTTTAGGGCAACATAAAGGGACTATTTAAAGGTTATTTCTTTTTAGATGTAGAGAACAACTCTAAAGAAGAACATCATTAAGAAACACATAACAAAACCTAGAAGATTAAAGAAATTATAGGAAAATGAAGATTGAAGAATGAAGATTCAAGATTAATCATAATTATTTAATTCTTCTTATCTTTCTCATACTTTTTCTTATGGTTTTTTTCTTGTGAATTTTTTAGAATAATAATAATTTGTTAGATTAATTTATTTTTATTAGGGATTAATAATCTAAACATGATCTAGGCTTTCAATTTAATATACTCATTAGTTGTTGCATATTGTGTTTGTTGTTCTTAATTCTTGTTATTGCTTAATCACCAATAATATGATTTTAATTGAATTATGCATTAAGAGATGGTAATTCTAACAGACCTACAAACACAAATTTAACTTAACTCAAAATTAGAGATAAATTGAGTTCATTAAAATTCCTTTTGAATTGTGCTTTATAATTCATGATTTTGATTTTAAAGTATTTAGATTGCAATGAGAATTGGGTCTTTATTACCTTGATTGATAATTATGAATTTAAATTAATTGATTCTTAAGAAAGATTGATTAATGCTTTAGAAAAACTCAAGATATGCATGGTTAATTGAGTAGTAAATTCGAGTAGCTTTATGGTTGTGGTGTGATTTAATTCCTAGCAAGTTGATTTTATTGAATAGTTTCTTTGTTTTTAAAGTAGATTTCTTGAATTCATAATTAAGATTAATTTTACATACATTTATTTTTAGCTTTAGACAGCAAGAGGAATTGGTAAATAAGTGATTGCATCAAAATGTTTGAAGGACGATATCTTTTGTACTACTTGTCGATACGGTACACTTACGGTTCACACTCAAATAGGTTTTTGTCAAAAACTTGGTACATATCAATCCACACGCACATAGAGTCATCCAAGTAGTAAAAATAATGATGCCATAAGGAGTTAAATGTTGATTATTGAACCACTCTTTGTATTTGTATATTTAGATAGACTAATAATTTTATTGCTAAAAATTAAGCTAAATTTAAACTAACTCTAACTACTCATAAATTTAACAATTAAATGAATCTTGGCATTTTTCTATTTTGTTTTATATTTATTTCCTTATTTATTTAAGGTAAATGTTATCTTAATTAAAATTGGAAATAATTCTATACTTGGAATTGGAATCAAAATAGAAATAAAAGGTAAGCATACTAAAAATGTTTTTGGTAAGTAAAGGGTTTGAAAAACCCTATATGAGATTTCTATATATACATCTCTTTCTCTAGGGTTTCTGTAATCTTATTATCCACCTTCTTCTACTTATTTTGGAAAAAGGAAAATATACATAGATATAAAAGAAATAAAAAGTCTTAGAGAAAAGGTGCCAGCAAACCAACACTGTTTTGGACATCCTATTCATGTGGATACCAGTAAAGGACATGGCATAATTAGCAACATCTCAATTTGATAAGATATATACTAAAAGCTTGAGGTTTGGTGTCCCTATCATGAACCCCCTTTCATCCTTCCAACCTTCTTTCCTTGAGTCGTCTTAGTGAGTTTTTGGAATCCCTATTAATCGATTTATTCGAATTACATGGATCCTGTGAGGATTTCATGATTAAATTTTTAATTTTTGCTACGTGTTAGCATTATGGATTTCCAACAGTAAAAACTTGCTACATATCAATCTGCAAGAGCACGAAGTCGTCCAAGTAGTAAAAATATTGATCCCACAGGGAGTTAAATGTTAATTGTTGAACTACGATTATAATCATTTGTCCAGACAGTCGAATAAGTTTGTTTCTAGAAATTAAGCTAAATTTAAACAACTAAATCTAACTACTCTTAAATTTAATAATTAAATGAATGATAGGGTGTTGATACCCAAATTTTGATGGTCCCCCAAAAATCCAGTTATGAAGGATTTCTATCAGTCAGATAGGGGGAAATTTTCCTCGAAAATTTTCTTAGGAGAAGAAACCAAAAAAATACCTAAAAGTACCCAAAAGCCTCAAAATGCTCAAAACATACCGAAAATGGCCAAAAATGGATGAAAATGGAGTCCGAAAGACTAAGGGTCGGCCCGACACTTGAGTGTGGATTGATAACCCAGAGCTGTGGGTCTGATGACCCACGATGGCTCTACATGGGTTGAAACCCACTTGCGTGGGTTATGAATCTACATGCGTGGGTTATGGGCCCACGTGCATGGGTGGAAGCCCAGACTCCATAAAAATCTGAATTTTTGCCATTTTGGGGGACATTTGATTTTATAGAAAAAAATCTCTCCTAAAGAGAGAAAACCCTACTGATTGTGGACAATTTTTGACATACTCCCTCACTCCTCAAGCACTTGGAGACCCATTGTATTCCCAAACACACAACTAAAATCCACTTTTATTTTAGGATTTAGACCATTAAATCCAAAATCGAGCTCCTTCTTAGCCAAAGCATACATCAAGGGTTATAACTCGGTCTCTTTGAGGATCTCCCAATTATTTTTAATTAAAAATTACATTTTTATCATCTTCTTCATCTCATTTCTATCACTTTTACCATTTTTTTGCATCTTTTTGCATTTTTATTTATTTTTATTGTGAATATTTATTATATTGGTAAAGTTGTGATTTTTGTGGTGATTTTGAAGTTTAGATATAAGATATGATATAGTGGTGGGAAGTTCGGGTGATTTTGGTAGAATTTGCATTCATCTTTGCATTTTTCTATCATTTTTGCATTATTTTTCCATTTATATAAAAAAAATGGGTATTTTGGTGTAAAGTTAGCATTTTTATTTTTTTTGAATCATTTTAATTTATTATTTTTCTCCTGTATTTTTATTTATTTTTATTAATATTTCTGTATTTTTCTCTT
>CATIWM010133950.1:0-10553 GCA_949671775.1 Mallotus repandus | reverse complement strand
TTTAATTATAAATTAGGATTTTATTATTTATTTTGGAAATAAATGTCTTTTATGCTTTTTATTATGTAAATAAATTGATTTTGGTATTTAAATGAATTTTTATGATTTTTGGTGAATTATTGGAATTTATATTATTTTATTGATTGTGAATCATGTTGGTTCTTGGTTACGCAATAATTATAGTTCGGGGGCCCAACCCGAGAAAATAAATTATGAATATTTTAGAAGTGTATTTGCGTGCAGGAACGGCTCTACTTTTAGTAGAAAGATGTATGTTTTACAAAGGAGACTCTACCGAATTTTTGGTAGATTTCTCATAAAATGTAACATCAGGTCGATCTTAAGTTTTGAGTCTCAGTCGAGTTAGGTCTTAGATTGAGTCGATCTTTAGAAATCCCTACGTATAAAATTAGGAATTTATTTCTAATTATTTATTTATTATTTTTTTTCTTTTAGCTGCACCACGACCTAGGCCTTCCAGACCGGGCCAGCCGAACCAGAGTAGAAGAGTGCACACCTGTGAGTTATTATTATATGTATGCATGGTATATAGAATTCATGATTTGGCATCCATATTTTGAATAAATATAAATTTATTATTATTTATTATGATTTTATATATGCACACGTTTACATTTTATAAATATGATCATACATGCATATATATGTTTTTATAAGAATGTTTAAATGTAAATTTTAATTTCGTAATATGGATGCGTACATTTATGATGAATTGTTTATTTATTTGGAATAAAATAATTTTAGAGGATAGTCGTAGAACGTGCCACCTATTGGGTTACAATAGGATTGTTGCGTAACAGTACTTTAGATGCTATGATATGATTTATTGATTGATGATTAAATGATATATTGAGAATTGTGGTTGAGAAGTGTGAATGATGTAGCTCGGTTGACTTAGTGTCTTGGGGCCAGTCATGCCGGCAGTGAGACTGCAGGAGCTCGGTTGACTCAGTGTCTCAGGGCCAGTCCACTGTCAATTTGGAAAAAAGAAATATTTTGGTATTTAAGTGAGTTTGATGGCAAGTACGAATTATATGATTTAAGGATGTGGACTTTTTTGGGTTCTGCTCCAATCCTCCAGCAAAATAAATTATGAAAAATATTTTCAAGCATCTGTATGGATTGTATGTATATTTATATAAATATAAATATATGAATATTATTATTGAAGCTTGTGTATATGTGCATTAGGTTACATGCATATGTATAATAATGATTCCTCAGTGAGGTCTAATCCCCGCTCAATTATTTTTCAAGATTCTTCTCGTCAGACCTCTACTAGTAGTACTCTTTGCCAAACTCTTTTTTCACCGGTCGATTTATGTAAATTTTGAACTGTCACTTTTCTTGTATTTTATTAGACGCTACAGTTGTAGTATATCTTGTGGTAGTGTGTGATGTTGTTTTAGACTGAGATTCTGTATTTGAATAATCATTTGAGAATATTTTATTATGATATGATATGGAGTTTCTTTATATTATTAAAGTTTTAATTCTGAGGTATTTTTATATGTATGTTGAATGTTTAAATTATGTTTAAGGTTTGCTACGGGTTCCGGATTCATGTGAATTCTTGTTCCTTAGCGCCAGTCATGACTCCCGGGTTTAGGTCATGACAAAGTTGGTATCAGAGCCTATATTTAGTATTGTGAACCTAGGTTGCTAGAGTTGAGTTTTCTTTAAAACTACTGCAGCAATTAGGTTCGACTACGTCTTTGAAAGGTCTTCATTGCTTTTAGATTTTCGCGTAATCGTTAAGATGTTTGTTTGTTATTTGAATTGTGTTTTTTTTCTTTTCTTTCAGAATGAGGCGAGCACGAGTTGTTCCACTAGTCGATGAGGCCGATGATGGTGAGTCTTATCAGGATGAGGCTCAAGACCCTGAGCCGCCAGTTAGGTGAAGGGGTAGAGGTAGAGGTAGACACGAAAGAGCGGCAGGTCCCCATAGGCAGAGAGAGCTGCAGGATGAGGAACCTACAGACTAAAAATTTGACAAAGCTGCCTTTGCACCAGAAGTTCAGCAGGGTGCAGCAACTATGCCCCAGGCCGTACCAGCTTTGCAACCTTCACTTCAGTAGGGTATGTCAGACCCAAAGGCAGCATTATTTTACGCTAGGGTCGGCAGGATATCATTTGATGGAACGTCAGACCCGTTGAATTTTCTTCATGCGATCAAGTTGAGGACTCGGACTACTCACACAGACTATCATAGGATATTGATCGTTGAGCTATCAGTTGAGGGGTCAGCACTAGATTGGTTCGTTCAGGTCATCCAGCCTCATATAACAACATTTATCTGGGCTCAGTTTAGAGAGAGGTTTATGAGACGTTTCTGCACAAAGCCTATGTGGATGAGTTACAGACTCTGGCTGACGAACATTTCCAGAGGCAATAGGTTAGTAGAGGAGTACACTAGAGAGTTCCTCAGACTTGGTCAGTATGCAGAGGACTTGATGAGAGACTAGTATTTTGCAGTCACTACCTACATCACTAGATTGGTTCTGCATTCGCTGGGATGCTGACTACAAGCCTGACACTTGAGTATGTGATAGAGTTTGCCAAGGAGATAGAGTTCAAATTGATCAGGCAAGGAGCTATTCCTGATTATTATCATATGGGAGGTGTTCAGGCAGGAGGATCTCAGAGCACTCCGTACACTACATTTCAAATTAGCTATAGTAGTTAGTAGAGAGGATTTGTTCAGTAGGGCCAGAGACCTCAGTAGAGAGTTCACAGGAGTAGCAGGCATGGTCATAGTGGAGCTTACAAACCAGTTAGATTTAGTTCTAGTGCTACCAGCAGTAGCAGCGGCTAGAGTTCTGGTAATGGCAGCATGGGGTCTACAGCTAGTGCTTGCCAAATGTGCGGGAGAGTCCATCAGGTACAGTGTTACATGGCTCCAGGGGCATGTTTTTGATCCAGACAGATGGCACATTTTGCCAAAGTGTGCCCTTATTCTAGTTATCAGCAACAGTTTCCATAGCATTCCACTGCCAGTGCAGCTCCAGCTCTTTATCAGCCGCCACCAGCTGAGTATAAGTGTACCTCATAGTTTGTGGCCCCATAAATGCGAGGCAGAGGAGGCAAAGGTAGTGCGAGAGGCTTTGGTCAGGCTTCCGCAAACTAACAAGGAGGTAGAGGACAGGCTAGAGTCTTCACTCTTACCCAACAGGATGCTCAGGCATCCAATGCCATTATCGCAGGTACACTCCTAGTATGTTTCTTTGACGCTAAAGTCTTACTTGATCCATGTGCTACTCATTCTTTCGTGTCCCCTGTTTTTGCGTCGAAGTTAGGTTGGCAAGCCGTGAGGATGGTAGTTCCTTTATCAGTTGCCACACCTTTAAGTGACTTGTTGGACAATTATGTTGTGCTTCTTGGGTGTCCAATGTTGGTAGAAGGAAGAGAATTGTCAGTGGACTTGGTGTTGCTAGATGTGATGGATTTCGATGTGATCTTTGGGATGGATTGGTTGTCTCAGCACTATGCCACTAATGATTATTGGAGTAAAGAGGTAATTTTTAGAATTCTGAACGATGAAGAATTTAAGTTTGTGGGTGATAAGAGTTCTGCACCTCAGAATCTTATCTTAGCAATCACGGCTAGGAAGATGCTAAGAAAAGGATGTCAGGGATACTTGGCATTAGTCACAGATACTATAGTGGAGAAGACATCAACCTCAAATGTTCCAGTAGCATGTGAGTTTCTAGATGTCTTTCCTAATGAGTTGTCAGGTTTACCACCTCACAGGGAGATCGAATTCTATATTGATGTGGTCCCAGACATAGCTCCTATCTCTATGCCTCCTTATAGGATGGCTCTGGCAGAGTTGAAAGAGTTACAAGAGCAGTTACAAGATTTATTGGACAAAGGTTTCATTAGACCCAGTGTTTCTCCTTGGGGTGCACTAGTCGTGTTTGTGAAGAAGAAGGATGGTACACTTAAACTGTGCATTGATTATAGAGAGCTGAATAAGGTGACAATTAAGAACAAGTATCCTCTTTCGAGGATAGATTATTTGTTCAACCAACTTTAGGGTGCACAGTTCTTCTCCAAGATTGACTTGAGGTTGGGTTATCATCAGTTACAGACCAATGAAGCTGACATTCCTAAAATGGCATTCTGTACTAGATATGGCCACTATGAGTTTTTGGTGATGTCCTTCGAGTTAACTAATGCACCAGCTACTTTCATGGATCTGATGAATAAAGTGTTCAGACCATTTATGGATCAGTTTGTAGTGGTGTTCATTGATGATATACTAGTGTATTCGAAGAGTATAGAAGAGCATGTATATCACTTGAGGACAGTACTATAGACACTGAGAGAATATCAACTTTATGCTAAATTCTCAAAGTGTGATTTCTAGTTGGAGAGTGTAGCATTCCTTGGACATGTAGTGTCTAAAGATGGTATTTAGGTTGATCCATAGAAGATAGAGGCAGTATCTAAGTGGCCTAGACCAACAATAATCACTGAGATTCAAAGTTTCTTGGGTTTGGCAGGATACTATAGGCAGTTTGTTCAGGATTTTTAGAGGATTGCAGCACCTATGACCTGCCAAACTCAGAAGAATGTGAAGTTCATATGGTTAGAGGCTTGTGAGAACAGTTTTCAACTTTTGAATGAGAAATTGACCACAGCTCAAGTGTTAACTTTTCCTAATGGAGAGGACAAGTGCTCTGTATATTGCGATGCTTCTAGAGTTAGCTTAGGTTGTGTGTTGATGTAGAACGGTAGGGTATTAGCTTATGCTTTTAGACAATTGAAGAAGCATGAACAGAATTATCCTACTCGCGACCTAGAGATGGCTGTAGTGATCTTTGCTCTCAAGATCTGGAGACATTATTTGTATGGGGTAACTTATGAGATTTACATTGATCACAAGAGTTTGAAGTATATCTTCTAACAGAGAGATCTAAACTTGAGGAAAAGAAGATGGGTGGAACTTCTAAAGGATTATGACTATGATATTCTGAACCAACCAGGCAAAGCTAATGTGGTAGCAGATGCCTTGAGTAGAAAGTCCTTGGGTAGTCTTGCTCATATTAGTATGGAGAGAAGACCTTTGATTCAGGAGTTACATCAGTTAGTGGATCAAGGATTGATGATGAAGATAAGTAGATCAGGTGGATTGCTAGCTCAGTTCAGAATCAGATCAGTGTTGAGGGATAGGATCAAGGCAGCACAGAGCCGAGATCCTATTCTGGTTAAGCTTGTAGAGAAGATTCATGAAGGGAAATTCACTGATTTCAACCTTGATGATGAAGGTATTTTATGGATTAGTGGAAGATTGTGTGTTTCTGATGTGGATAATTTGAGAGAAGAGATCCTAAAAGAAGCTCACTATGTAGCCTACAGTGTACATCTAGGTGCTACTAAAATGTACCACAGCATAAAGGATCTTTATTGGTGGGATGAAATGAAGAACGATGTAGCTGATTTTGTCTCTAAGTGTTTAACTTGTTAGCAAGTGAAAGTTAAGCATCAAAAGCCTTCTAGGAAGCTTCAGCCTCTTCTGATTCCTGAGTGGAAATGGGAGAGTCACTATGGACTTTGTGATAGGGTTGCCTCGTTCAAGAAATTGATACGGTTCCATTTAGGAGATAGTGGATAGGTTAACCAAATCAATTTTTTTTCTGCCAGTTAAAGCTAGTTATAATGTGGCTAAATTGGCTAGATTGTACGTCAAGCATATTGTGTGCCTTCATGGAGTGCCCGTTTCCATTGTTTCTAATAGAGGTTCTATATTTACCTCTCGATTTTGGCAGAAGTTACAAGAAGCAATGGGCACTAGACTTGATTTCAGTACCACTTTTCACCCTCAGACAGATGGTCAATCTAAGAGGACGATTCAGACACTTGAGGATATTTTGAGAATATGTGTAATGGATCTTGGAGGCAGTTAGGATGATCATCTACTATTGGTAGAGTTTGCTTATAATAACAGCTACCATAGCAGTATTGAGATGGCACCATATGAAGCCTTGTACAAAAGGAAATGTAGATCTCCTTTGTGTTGGAATAAAGTTGGGGAAAAAGAGCTAACTGGACCAGAAATTATCCAGGATGCATCTGAGAAGGTTGCTTTGATCAAAAGGAGATTGGAAACAGCAGCTAGTAGACAGAAGAGCTATGCAGATCTGAAGCGCAGAGATATGGAATTTCAGGTTAGGGACTATGTATTTTTGAAGGTGTCACCTATGAAGGGTGTTATGAGATTTGGCAAAAAAGGAAAGTTGGCACTGAGATACATAGGACCTTTTGAGATTTTGGAGAGAGTTGGCAAGGTTGCCTATCGGTTGGCTTTGCCTCTGAATTTGTCGTAAGTGCATCCAGTGTTCCACATTTTGATGCTCAAGAAGTATATTTCATATCCTTCGCACGTGTTGCAGCCTCAGAGCATGGAAGTGAATGAAGATTTGACGTACGAGGAAGAACCAGTTGCGACTGTTGATTATGAAGTTTGCCAGTTGCTTTTGAAGCAGATTCCAATGGTCAAAGTGTTGTGGAGGAACAACAATGTGGAGGAGCATACGTGGGAGACTGAGACTGAGACTGAGATGCGGGTGGCTTACCTTTACCTTTTTCCTCGATGAATTATTGTATTTAGTTCTTTTTATTTAAAATTCGAGGACGAATTTTTATAAGGGGGAATATTGTTACAACCCGAATTTTTTTGAATTATAAAATTAAATTCTAGGATTTGCAGTGTTAATTATTATTTTATTTAAATTAATTTTGATATTTGATTATTAGTGAAATTAAATTTGAAGTTCTTGTGTTGAATATTGTTTTAATATTATTGACTTATTGTATTTTAATACACTTTAAAATTTTTAAGTGTGTAAATATATATATGTGTGTATTTTGGAGGAAATAATAAAAATTAGAGATATTTTACTTTTAAATTATTTTAATTTTTGTCTTTTTATGCATTAAAAAATAAAAATAAAAATCATTTTTTTCCCTTTCTTTTTCCTTCCCTCTTTCTTTCTTCCCTTCTTCTTTCTTTTCTTCCCTTCCCCACTGCCACTGCCACCCACGCCTGCCCAACCACCGTCTGGACCACCAGCCACCACCACCAACTCCTGCCAGCACCGCCAGGTCTTCCCCTTCCCGTCGTCATCTCTCTGTCTCCTCTCGACTTTCAAATTGGCCGGATTTTTCTTCCCTTCGCCGGAGATTATTCCAGCCACCTCAGCCGGCGACATTGGTCCTTATTGGAAGCACATCCTTCGGGCTTCTCAAATCTTCAAACCGTTTTGAGTTTCAACTCCGGTAACTACTCCGTTTTTTAATAATTCGATTTTTAGTATTTTGACTTTTTGGCTAATTTAAGCTTGAATTTGATTTTATTTGATATAATTGCTTTGATATTAATTGTTGTAGAGAATGTGAGCTATCTAAATATGATTTTTATTTATTTTCTAAAAATCTTGAATTTTTCCGGGGGTCGAGTTACTATTCCAGACAATCCTATGTCAGAAAATTTTTATATTTTTAATAAATTTTTGGTTGTATGTTGAGCAAACTTTGTGAAGGAAATTTATTGAAATTATGTGTAGAATATTTATTATGAATTTTTGAAGGTTTATGTGAAAATTTTTTTTTTGGAAAAATTAGTATAAATGAGTAATTTTTATATTTTTAGCTGAAATTATTGTTAATTATTATGTTTTGGACAGTTTTTGAATAATAAATAGTATTAAATAATT
The DNA here is from genome assembly GCA_949671775.1 of Mallotus repandus. NCBI lineage: Eukaryota > Viridiplantae > Streptophyta > Magnoliopsida > Malpighiales > Euphorbiaceae > Mallotus > Mallotus repandus. The sequence goes on along the minus strand of CATIWM010133950.1, from coordinate 2,814 downwards.
TTTATGAATTATTTACTATTGTTAGCTAATTATTAGTAAATTCTGGAAAAAAAATATATGAATAATAATTTTATCTATTGTTTTTAAGCTTAAATGAGTTTTTGGTTATTTTTGTTATATATTTTAGCAATTTAAATAATTATTTGTAATTAATGTTATTTAATTGCAGAATTTGAAAGATTATATTTTAATAATGGAATTTAATTATAAATTAGGATTTTATTAGTTATTGTTGGAAATAAATGTCTTTTATGCTTTTTATTATGTAAATAAATTGATTTTGGTATTTAAATGACTTTTTATGATTTTTGGTGAATTATTGGAATTTATATTACTTTACTGATTGTGAATTGTGTTGGTTCTCGATTAGGCAATAATTGTAGCTCAGGTACCCAACCCGAGAAAATAAATTGTGAATATTTTAGAAGTGTGTTTGCGTGCAGGAACGACTCTACTTTTAGTTGAGCGATATCCATTTTACAAAGAAGATTCTGCCGAATTTTTGATAGATTTTTCGTAAAATGTGACATCGAGTCGATCTTAAGTTTTGAGTCTTAGTTGAGTCGGGTCTTAGATCGAGTCATTCTTTAGAAATCGCTAAAGTATAAAATTAGGACTTTAATTCTAATTTTTTTTTTTTTTTTCTTTTAGTTACACCGCGACCTAGGCCTTCCGGACCGAGCCAGTCGAACTAGAGTAGAGGAGTGCACACCTGTGAGTTATTATTATATGTATGTATGGCATATAGAATTCATGATTTGACAGCAATATTTTGAATAAATATGAATTTATTATTATTTATTATGATTTTATTTATGAATATATTTATATTTCATAAATATGATCATACATGCATATATATGTTTTTATAATAATGGTTAAATGCAAATTTTTATTTCATAATATGGATGCGTATATTAATGATGAATTATTTATTTATTTGGAATAAAATATTTTTGGATGATAGCCGTAGAACGTGCCACCTAATGGGTTACACTAGAACTGTTGCGCAATAGTATATTAGATGCTAGGATATGATTTATCGACTGATGATTAAATGATATATTGAGAATTGTGGTTGAGAAGCATGACTGCTATAGCTCAGTTGACTTACTGTCTCGGGGCTAGTCATGCCGGCAATGAGACTGCGGGAGCTTGGTTGACTCAATGTCTCGGGGCCAATCCGCTGTCAATTTGGAAAAGAGAAATATTTTGGTATTTAAGTGAGCTTGATGGCATGTAAGGATTATGTGATTTGAGGATGCAAACTTTTTAGGGTTCTACTCCGATCCTCCAGCAAAATAAATTGCGAAAAATATTTTCAAGCATATATGTGGATTATATGTATATTTATATAAATATAAATATACAAATATTATTATTGATGCTTGTGTATATGTGCGTTAGGTTACATGCATATATATAATAATAATTCACTCAGTGAGGTCTGACCCCCTCCCCCCCCAATTATTTTTCAGGATTCTTCTCGTCAGAAGTACTCTTTACCGGACTTTTTCTTCATTGGCCGATTTATGTAAATTTAGAACCATCACTTTTCTTGTATTTTATTAGACATTGTAGTAGTAGTAAATCTTATGGTAGTATATGATGTTGTTTTAGACTGAGATTTTTTATTTGAATAATTATTTGATAATATTTTAGTATGATCTGATATGGAGTTTCTTTATATTATTAAAGTTTTAATTCTGAGGTATTTTTATATGTATGTTGAATGTTTTAATTATGTTTAAGGCTTGCTATGAGTTCCGGATTCGTGTGAATTGCCATTCCCTAGCGCCGGTCATGACTCCTAGGTTTGGGTCGTGACATAAGACTTGGTATATTGAGCATCTCAATGTTTAATGACTGAGGCTGGCCACCTCAAGTCATTTTTTCAACAACAAAAGGGATTTCAAGTACAGTTATTATCTCAACGAAGAAGGAACTTATCGAGTTACATGTCATCATTCAGAATGATTCTTGGAAATCCAAAAATCTCGGACATAAATATCCGAACTGACTTTCTAGGGGGAGGGGGACTCTTGATACCCTATATACATATTCCTATCATGATAAGGGTTATTGTCCTCCAAAAGAGAAATGACTTGCAGAAGAAGAAATTCCAATCTAATTAGGAAGACATCTGAATAGAAAGCATATCCTCAGAAAAGGCACAAGTCTTGACCAGACGAGGAATCTTATTTCTCTCAGGTTCGATCATTACTTTCTCTATAAATACTCCTTATCTCCCTAGTTCTTGTTCATTCTATTCCTTTTACTCATTACTCTCTTTATCTCTCTAAATACAATCTCGATATACCCTTTTTGACTTAGGCATTGGAAGGTTTGTGGGGATCCTCCCCACCTCTCACCCTGCCCTTTGTTAATTACTTGCTTGCAGGATTCAGAGATTCCCGAAAACAAGTTATCACATACCATATTTCAGGTACTTATCACATACCATATTTCAGGTACTTATCACGTACCATATTTCAGGTACTTATCACATACCATATTTCAGCTACTTTAAAAATAAAATCTCCAATACCAGTACCTAATTTAAAAACCTCCATACCGGTACCATCCCAATTTTTCAAGACGGTTTGACAAAGAGATTCAGTTCTATCAGAACTGATTGATATAGTACGATCCAAAATGGAAATTTAAAAATTTATGTAATAGACAAATTTATATTATTAATTAAAATTATATTTATTATCTACAAATCAAAACGACATAGTTTGGAGTAAAAATATATCGTTTTGAATTTTTTTTGAACAACAGGGGATTACAGCTAGAAATTACACTATATAT